>CP137669.1:999404-1135712 GCA_037976565.1 Mesocentrotus franciscanus | reverse complement strand
AATCATTCAGTATATTTATATATATATATATTTTTTAAATACATGTACAGGAAGTCTTCGCCTAGCCGGTGGGTCTGTACCTGGAGAGGGTCGTGTTGAGATTCTGGGAGAATCTGGAGACTGGGGTACAATATGTGATGATGGATGGGATAAGACCGATGCAGGAGTAGCATGTAGACAGCTAGGATACCCAGATGCTTTAGAAGCCATAGTCAACGTAGGTTATCCCAACACACAGCCAGTCTTTGGTCCTGGATCTGGTCCTATTCTTCTTGATGGACTCAGTTGTGTTGGAGACGAGAGACATTTAAGAGATTGTCAGGTCACAAAAGGATGGGGTGTCCATGACTGTACACATGGCGAGGATGCAGGAGTAAGATGCGATACAAAACGTGAGTGAAGCTTAAAAATACAGTATTGAACAAACAGACACACTGAAAGTAACACAGAGCAGAATGATGCTAATCATATCTATTTATTTTTATTATAATACGAATTCAATTTGGGACTCGATTGGAATTTTATTGCCTATAAATGGCATTCGCTATTGTAGGAAAACATAAGCAATATTTAACAGAAATTACGAAAAGTAAAGAATCTTTATGGGCCAATCAGATTTACGTAACGAAAATGATTTCTATATCATAATCAAAATGAAATGAAATTTATGAAATAATTATCCATCTGTGAATTATTGGGAAACATTTCTAAAATTTCAAATTACGCAATTTCTTGAATATGCAGGCGTACAGGACTGGCTTTGCTTAATTGCTGTATTCTTCTCTTACGTGCATGTGTAAACAGATATTAGAAAACGAAGAATATCTATAGTGACCCTTTTTGACTTACATCAAACAGTTTGAAAACATTACGTTTTATTTACTTAACTACAGAAAATACAAGTAACTATCATCATGTTTCTTGAGTTGTAATCGAAGTTTCATGTATTACCTTGACTCCCTTCTGCCTTCTATTTGAAGTCTCTCTACAAATTATATCATTCGCTTTGCAGTGATTCGATTGGAAGATGGAGAATACTCCAATCAAGGTCGAGTTGAGGTTGGACATGGGGTAGCATTTGTTCTTCATTCAGTTGGAACATTAAGGCTGCTCATGTTGCGTGTAAAGAATTTGGCTTTCCATTAGGAGCATTGGAAGCCATATCATTAGACCATGGAACTATTACAGTCGGAGATGATCATCTGAGGCGAGTCTTACTGGACGAGGTGAACTGTTTAGGTAACGAGTCTCGCGTTGGAGATTGTGAGTCTTTAGGTTGGGCTAAGGTTCAAAGCTGTACCTCCTATCTACATCAAAATCAAGGCACTGCAGGTGTCATCTGTAATGGTAAGTATCATGAAGCAACATGTGTAAATTAATTGATAGTATTTATAATAAATATTACTTATTCTGCAGTTCGATATACATAATATTATATAGGCCTAAAATAAAACATATGAACTGACAAAAGTCAGAATTTACCTGAGTATTGTACTTCGCCACAGGCTAAGGTTGAAATGTTATAATGCACAATATCTGTACACTATCACATTATTGAGCATCACGTGATCACATTCTCGGCCAATTAGGCGCTTACAAATACCCTTACTAGCTACTAGCTAGACCCATAGAAATGAAAGGGAATTCAGTTATATGTTCATCCCCTGTTAAAGAGAAAAACACAGGCAGGCGAATTATCTCTACTGATTTTCAACGGCAAATTTTGCTTATTCTAAAAGTATTTTAGAGCACAAACAAAACAAAAGTTGTATAGGAAAATATGAAAGAGAGCAAGTTTGTACCCCTTTCCTTCTTGATAAGTGAATCTTGAGATTATATTATGTAGACTTAGACTTATTTCCTCCTATTCCATGTGAAACATTAACAAATAAAATATATCTCTGCAATTTTCCTGGTAAAGGTACACAGTCATAAAGCAAGACATAGCGGATTTCTTCGACCTGTCATTGTTTAGTGGTGGCACTTACCTGTTGATATTGATTAAAACATTAATCAGGGTATGCGCTATATTCTCACTTAATATATGCTACAAGTAATGCTTATATTTTATTGCGGTTTATGTGTGTAAATATTGTGTAGATCCAGCAAACGTCGTTAAACTTCTGAGTGGATCTAGCAGCTATGAAGGTGTGGTTCAATACCGATTTAGATCTGAACCTGGTTTGATATGTGATCCTGATTGGAGTGATAAAGAAGCAAATGTAACCTGTCGACAGCTAGGATACCAGTATGGACGAAGTGAAAAGCCAGTTTCACTTGGACCATTATCTGGAACCATTTATTACCAGGACTATCAGTGTAACGGAACTGAACAACACCTAGGAGATTGTCACTTCTCTCCGATCCTCGCCGAAGAATGCGACCCAATAAACCACATAGCTCAAGTCAAATGTGGGCCACCAAAAGGTAAGAAGTAACGCATTGAAATAAATTTATTTTAATCTTGATGGTGACTTCATCTCATAATTCGAAGCAGTTTGCAGGTCAGCAAAAAGTCATCCTATATTTATTGTAGACTGTTGTGGAATCTGGCATGTAATAATATCCTTCCGCTGGATTCTTTACAGAGTTCGATCTTCGCTTGAAAGGGAGTGACTACACCGAACAAGGCAGAGTGGAAGTGTATTTTAATAATGAATGGAGCTCCATCCCCAATAATTATTTCACTTATTATGATCGACAGACAGCATGTCAACAGCTAGGGTATGAAGCTGCAATTTATTACTCCAATGCGTACAGCTTATTTGAGAGAGGAGCAGGCAGAATTGTCATCGATGATTTAGACTGCTACTCATTTAACAACAAGATAACTGACTGTAGTATTACTTTCACCGGTAATACTTCAGAAAACACCCATGATGATGAACTTGAAGTCCTCTGTGTTCCGTATGGTAGGTAGCACCCCTGTAACTATGGAAACATGATTATTTAACACATACGGGTCATCCAATAAAGGGAATCATCAGGGGAAACCATAAAATGTATGTAGGCCTATAAATGTATTTCATAATTATTATTGAACAGAGTAATACATTCGTCTGTGATCAATTTTAAACGTCAGTACTACATAATATACAGATAAAGAAGTATGCATCATCAATCGATACTACTCTACAAGAAATAATATGCGTAAATGAAAACCTTCTTGTCACCAACCATAAATACTCTTATTGAGGAAGAGACTGTGAGACGATTCATATTTTATTATAGTGTTTTTCCAAGTAGTCTCCGTGGCGAATCATTAGGTACATATACTGTTATTATTGTGTTATTTTTCACTAGTCTCGGTGATGAATCATCCTATCAGATTGATCAATGAGAAAGGTGAGATCAACAGAGAATATGGCAGATTGGAGATTTTCCATGACGGTATTTGGGGATCAGTATGTGATGATTACTTTAGCGATGCTGACGTGAGTTGTTCTTTTGTGTTCCGAACAGTACTGTGATAAAATACCATGGTTGAATTTTAAAATATTTCTGAATGCTTTGTTTCAAAGTTCAGTACTTTTTCATTCATTTATTTATTTGTAGTTGTTTTTTTACAGGGAAGCATTGTCAGTTACAAAACTGTTTTCCACATTGGCCATGTTGGACTCGACAATAATATGATTAAAGATTGAAATCGAAGACAAATCAAAAGCTAAGATCTATATACATGTACATGTAATAATGATTTAAGACAAACTAAGAATAATGTATCAGTAATGAAGGCGGATTCAAAGACGTTGAAAATTACAAAAAGCAAAAATAAACAAATATTTCACTGTACAATGTTAAATCATAACTGTCATTGACAATCTGCTAACTTCGCCGGGGGTTACACAGAAGAATAGAGGAAGTCGTCCTACATAATTATCTTCGACTGTCTAATAACGTTTTTTACTCTTAATTATTTCACGATTATGATGAGGAAAAGAATACTGATTTTAAGAATTGTCGTATAATTTACCTACGTCATTATGCAGAAAAAAAGAAGCGAATCCATTATACAACAAGTCAAGTCAAAACATGCATTTTCAATTTGATTCTTATTTTATACATATTACGATGTCATTGCTATTTTGGACTTGTGATAAAATATTTGGACAGATAAGCACTATCCAATTTAACTTATTCCGGTAAATGTATCATTAATTTTAATCAGTTTCACGTTCCTGATTAATGCGGCCTTTTTCAATGTACTAAAGAAAGCCCTGTATCTGAATCATACCAGTCACGATATACAGGGGTGGGTGCATTCTAATTTCTACACAATATTGAATCTTTCTGAATTCAATTATCATTTTTGATTAAAATTTGATTGCCATTCAATGAATTTATATTGGCTATCTTTTCTATACTAATCCACAGTTAATCTGCAGAGATCTTGGATATACTGATGTCACTTATGCAAGAAGACTCCTTCTAGAATCGTACTCCTTCCCTGATTCAAGCTGGGTTTGGTTTCGTTTGGTTTCGTGCACTGATTTGTTTACTTAGCGGAATGTACAACACCTCTTCGAATGCCGCTATACACCATGGGGTTACAACGATCGATGTTACAACAGTCATCTCATTGGAGTTCAGTGTATTGACAACATACCCATTTTTACAGGTAATAGAGCTCACAATGAATGTCACGACATCCCTTCCAGTATAAATGATTGTACATCTCTTTGTCTCTTTTCATTTCATTTTCACCCATCACCTCTCTCTCTCTTTCTCTCCCTTTCTATTTTAGTTCTATGTAATTTAATTGAATTTATTCACCATTTTCGCAAAAAACATACAGAGTCAAAGAATAAAATCAAATGGTCAAATATATCATTGTTCTATTGTTTTATATTTATGCTTTTACGTAGGATATTAATCACATGGTATGTTTTATACCGTATTGCATCAAGGACGTCACTAATAACTGGGGATTGGATGCACAGAAAGTTTACTACTTTATGGAATGATCCATGAGAAGATCTGAAAATAAACTTTATTGTAATTGGTATAACAGAAACCACATTTGTGCATACATAATTACTGTAGCTATTTCTCATGTACATCAATAACAAATTTTAATTAGCATTTTGTGCATATTTAATGAGCTGTGCATATTTAATGAGCAACATTACTTGCATGTACGTTATTGAATGAAAACCACATTTTCGCATAATTATATAATTATGTATTTTCGCATAATTAATGAGCTATGGCCTTTGACCTTTGACCTACATACTACGAATTTGAACTAAGGCTGTATTTTGATACCATATCAAATTTCATTAAAATCCGTCAAACATTACTAAAGTTATAGAACGGAAACCGGATTTGTTACGGACGGAAGGACGGACGGCAGCGTTACTATATCTAATAATTGTAATGGTGATCATTATTTTCATCATTTTTTGTATTTCCTAATTTGTTCGCTCTCTTTGCAGTAGCTACACTGTCGAATGTGAGTCCGACACCGGTATCTGCAAGGGCTGGACTGAATCAGTGGGAAATCTTTTTGATAGCTATTGCTTTCATCTTACCTTTGATCTGTGTGATTTGCTGTTGTTATCATCGACATCGATCTAAATCAACACATACACCTAGCAACGTAAACTACATATCTACAAACAATGGATCTGGGTCGGTAATTGTGGCGTCACCACCACCTCCCTATGTCCCTTCTTCACCATCTCCTACGGAATTACCACCAAGCTATGATTCAGTAATCCGACCAACAAATCAAACCAATCAACCGGCTGACAACGTTTCCCGTCCAGAAGACGTGACTACCAGTGATGCTAATAGTAGCATGCATTCATCGCTAACACCCACCAATGTCTCGAACGTTGGTGATTATTCAGATGCCAGGCCGACGAATCTAACAGAGGACAATAACACTAGTGATATTGACAATCATTCAGAAGCCATCACTCCAAAGAACACTCATAATATTGATAATGTAACCTTAGCGTCAAATGAAGCTCATGTGTAACATACCCGGCCCTGTCAAAAGTGTTTATTGTCCCTTTCTCTGAAATAAGGAGCTAAGCTGACTCTTAGATGACGTTCATCCTCTGCTCCTGCAATTTGTGTTCACTGCATTATTATCATAGAATGAGCTGACAATAACTTATAAAAAGAAAAAGGGAAAAAAGTGCCATGTTGATAATTTTTATATGAAGAAAGTAGGAGTAAATTACAGTAAATATTTTTCATTGGCTGTTTTAGGACACGAGAGTTGGAGTGAACCCGGTCTTGCTGGATGGAAGATTCCCCTACTAATCATTGGTTCGGTTTGGTTTGGTTTTATTTTCCGTATAAAAATTCAAATACATACAAGAATACAATTTACAAATATAATACAAATCAAGAATTAAAAACGGCTGGAATGCTCTATTCAGAGCCATTATTAAAATGGCTCTGTCCTTCCTAGAGGTCCAGAAATAGATGATATTATTAAACATAGACATAAACACAAAATATGACGAAAATATTACATTACATACGCACTATCCAAAACCCCCTCCCAAACCCTCTATATCACATTATGAATACGACTGTTACCATCCCCTACCCCTCCCCGTTCACACCAAAAGTTTATACATCAAAATCTAGTATCCATTCATTTAGGCCATGCCGAAATAGATTGAGTGTGTTCTGTCTACGTAAGTTAATCGGTAATTCATTATACAATTTAGATCCGCGATAAAAGAATGTTCGTTTACAATAATTAGTTTTAGGTTTGGGCAAGACTAAGTTATCGACATTTCTTAGGGCATAATTTATTTCTTTGTAAAAGAGATTATTCTGCATATAATCTGGAGTTAAATTGTAGAAAATCTTATACAGCATTATGTACATGTGCTTTTTACGTCTGGTTTTTAGGGATTCCCATTTTAAGAGATCGTGAATCTGATATGTTGAAGTATGATTATGAGGGTTTATCTTAAGGATTATCCTACCAGCCCTATTTTGAAGTTTTTGAAGTTGGTCCAGATGTGGTGATACCAATGTCTTATAATTGCATGGTTTTTTGGGTCACATTCAGTCTAGTTATAGAGGAAGCCACATTGGTGCGGAAACTTGAAGGCATAATATGAACATGGACGTAATACCGAAGGTCCATTCTTGTCTGAACAGAGACGAGCCATGGTAAAAGTGTCCCTGGTCTGATTAATCACATATACAACCGCAGTGGAGCTACTACGAAGTACAGGGCCATTGTGTAACCGGTCAGATTAGCGTTGCAATGTTCTTTAAAAGCAATTATTGCAGTTTAGTGTATAGTTCTTGCGAAGTTTTTAAAATGTACAGTAAATTCTATTACGAGACTAGTTTTATATCGCAGAAATAATAATTGTATAAATAATTTTATATTTAAATCATCTTGTAATATTGATAACCCATCTTTTGATATTGAAAGACTATGATGGCAAAGACCCATACAAATAATATAAGGTCGGAATCGCAGAAGACGGTATACACCTTCACTGGGATGAACATAGATTTTTCTTCCTTCAGTTTTTAGAGAAATAAAATGTAAACAACTGAAATTGTGTATTTGAAAGTGTTAATTGTTTGAGTGCAGTACTTCTTAATTCAATACTAAAAAACTGTCAGTGTCACGGTAATGAGGAAGAAAGAAGAGAGAGAGAGAAGTGGGAATAGTGGGGGAGGGAATTAGTCGAACGAGAGGGAAGAAAAAAGAAAGACAATTATCATAAACGAAGGGAAAAGTAGTTGTTTTGTGTTTAACATGTTTGTAGGTCCTTTAAACTGATTGAATTTACAAGATGTAATATTTGGTGATTTTATGTGCTTACTGCATGGGTTACATAAACCAGTAATTAGAACTTGGAGGAACAGAAACAGACAGAGAAATTTAGAAGAAAAAGAGAAGCAGGCATCGAATGAAGAATGACAGAGGGTGATAGAGAGTGATTGAGAAAGAGGGTAAAAAGAGATGGAGTAAAGAAAGTGGGAGTGGCATGTGAGAGGGGTTAAGAGAGAGAGAGAGAGTCATGATATTTGGAAGAGAATGAATGCAATGAGATAGAGGAAGAGAATAAAAAGGGGTAAGAGGGGAAGAAGCATCCTGAAGGAACTAATATTTTTTAAATTATGCTTAACAAGTGGATAACTGTAGATATATTCTGTTTTTTGTTTTTTTCATCATCGGCGCCAAAATGAACCCTTATTCAAGCGCGTAGCCAGGATTTTATTTTAGGGGAGGCGGTAGCGAGCACGCAATGACAATGACAATGACAATTTATTCTCATGTCACCCACATTGGGGTATTGGAGAAGTTTACAAACAGTTTGAATTTGTCAATTTAACACTGTAAAATATACAATTCAAATCGAATAATGTTAATCAATAAAAAATAACACTATCGACAGTAGTGAGAAAAATGATATTGATAACAACAACAATAATAATAATAATAATAATAATAATAACAATATTAATAATGATAATAATTAAAAAACAAGACGATAATATTAATTACAATTGAAAAAGAAAGTTACTGGCACCAGTAAATAGTTATTTGAATTAATGAATTTCTGAAAATATTCTTGATAAAAAAAGAGAAACATAAAGTTGATATTGAACTCATAACATGTTTTGTTCACATACTTAAATAAATTAATGAAAACGAAGCATTATTTTTCGACAAAATTTTACTAAGTGTAAACGTGTTTGTATATTATGAGAGTTAAAAAGCTGATCCATTTTCATTGTATTTGGTCTTTCAATAAAATATTTATCAATGAACAATTTTCTGTCTGAACGAAAGGCAGGGCATACAAACAAATAATGAAACTCATCTCCAAGCGATTGCAAATTGCACAGCGTACATAGCCTTATTTCCTGGGAGTATTTGAATATCTACCAGCTACAATCGGCAGGTAATGATTGCCACATCGAAAACGACTTAAAATTGTCCGATCTCTTTTAATGAGATCGATTAAGTATCTTTCTAAACATAAAGAATGTTTGAAGATTCGATTATTAACACAATGCGAATTATCGTACAAACAAGCAGACCAATACTGAGCATGAGAATCTTTCAATCGACGTTCCACAGTTTGTTTGACCCACTCACAGCTAGTATTTTCACAAATTTCCCATAAATTAGACATCCCCATATTGTCCAGAGTCAGCTTGATTTGTTTTAACCAAGGTGCCTGATAGATATTCTGCTCAAAGAGTAATTTTAAGATAATATACACCTTACCAGAAAATTTATCTTGTCCACTATGTACAACCCTACACCAGAAGTTTATCATTCTGCTTTCGATATATTTCCCAAGTTTAAGCCTCCCCAATTCACCAAGTACCATACAATTTGCAGTTGTTTTGCTCACAGAAAGGGCTCGCTTACAAAATTTCATGTGGAAAATTTCAAGATCATGTAGCACTTCAAATCCCCATATCTCACTTCCATAGAGCAGAATAGGCAACACAAGTTGATCAAATAATTCCAAGAGGATATCAATAGGTAAGTGCAGTTGGTAAGTTTTAGATAATAGACTATACATTGCTCGTCTAGCTTGATTGAGTTGCTTAATTTGTGCTTTACGAAATTTGTTGTTGTAGTTAAAAGTAGTTCCAAGATAGACGTATTCATCAACAACTTCTACATATCATCATCAAATTTAAATACAGGAATTTTTCGAACTTTACCACGAGAAAATACAACAACTTTGGTTTTAGCTGTGTTGACTTGAAGAAACCATTTCTTACAGTAATCAGATGCCGCATCAAGAGAAAGTTGAAGATCACTTTCAGTATGTGCAAGCAGTGGCGGATCAGGGGTGGCCCGGGGGCCAGGCCCTCCCTAGAAAAAAAGATGTAAAAACACCCTTTTTGGGAAAAAGAAGATGGGCCCCCTCCTGGCGCTCAAGGGGTGGTGAAATTTTTTTCAATTTTGAAGACCGAAAAAAAAATTTGCTAACTACACCCCACTGAGCGGAAAATCGGCCGGCACGGTTTTTAAATTTGCGCACGAAGTGGGCCCATTTTTCGGCCCCCTCCCTTGCCGCCGGCTGGATCCGCCCCTGTATGCAAGAACTATTGTATCGTCTGCATACAGTAATGTAAAAAGCCTGAGATATACATCTATACCATTTTGATACGCAGCTGCATCAAGTTTGTCAGGAAGAATATTTATTCCTCCAAACTTTTCGCAAATGAATTGTTTGAAGTCATTTAAAAAAAGGGCAAATAGCATCGGAGATAAATTTTCTCCTTGTCGCACACCAATGTTACAATCAAATAAAGAAGACTTTTCTGTACCAGAAATTACACATGACTTAGCCTGAGCATACATATGAATAATTACATTGAAAAAGTTACCATTAACATTATTCTTAAGTAATTTATTCGAAAGAGAACTCCTGTCAACCAAATCAAATGCCTTCTTGTAGTCAATAAATGCACAATACCCCTCTCTTTTGAAGAGAGATATAAATCGATCACTGAATGGAGAACAAAAATATGATCAAGTGTTGAATGACCATTTCGAAAACCAGCGTGTTCTTCACCAAGCATTTCATTATCTTCGAGATAAGACGTAAGTCGCTCATTCAAGACTGCTGTAAACAGCTTGCCAAGACAACTAAGCAATGTTATTCCTCTATAGTTGTTGGGATCATTAGGATTTCCTTTCTTCTTGTAAAGAGTGTGAATTAACCCTATTGTCCATTCAGATGGTACAATTTCACTTTCAAATACAATGTTAAATAACCTAACGATTACTGATAAAACAGGATTTGTGCTACACTTCAAAAATTCATTTAGAACTAAATCATCGCCATGTGCCTTACCATTTTTCAGCCTATTTATTTGACGTGTTACTTCCTCCTGCTTATAGAACGATTGATACATTGATTGCTCGAATGAATTTGGTCAGGTTCAAATATATCTGCATTGTCTCTATGATTTTGGCTCAGACTACGAAAGTGTTGTTCAAGAGAATGAATTTCAATTGGGGGTTTTTCTTTACTTAAACCGTTAGCTGAATTAATAATTTTCCATTATGCTTGAGGCTGATTGATTTTAAGATTTCTTAATTCACTGTGGATTTTTATATCAAAGTTGTTTTGAGCTGAACGAAAAGCTTTTTTATACATTTTCTTAACTTTGGTATATTCCTTTTCAATACTATCAGATTTGTCAATCTTCCTAAGATTTTTAAGATGAAAATACTGAGCCCTTAACCGAGCACAATTTGCATCAAACCATGGTTTCCCATTTCGACCAGATTTACAAGGTTTATGATTTCCATAGGTTTTTACCATTCCACTTTTTTTGGCCGCCGTAAGGTAAATATTTTTTAATAAACAAGCTACATTATCGATTGATTCCTGATCAACCTGAATGTCGTGACCCTCCAAACGATCGACAGCATAATGTATATTTTCAACTAGACTTTGATCGATGTTATCAATAAAATCTTTAGCAGAATTTACACTCCATTTAACTTTCGTTGATGATCCCGAATCTTTTTTCACTTTTTCTTTACTTTTACGTTTTTCATATCTGCTTTCGATATTCAATCTTAATACAATGGGATTGTGTTTATCAGACATAAAAGGATCAAATACATCAACCGCAAAATTATTGAGAACATGAAATAATTCGAGCGATGCGGCACAATAATCGATTGTACTTGTGTTAGCACACGTAAAATCACCTTGTTTATGCACGCCTACACGACCATTTGCAATAATTAGTTTAAAACGTCTACAAAGTTAAAGAAATCTTTTGCCGTGGTTATTAATAACAGCATCGCTGTTACATCTTCTCAAACTTATGTTAGAAGTCTTAAAATCCACAGTATCGATATAATCGTTAACAGAATCATTCACATACTGACTGTTGGCGCAATCCTCAATTTCAGAAAAACCAGAGATATCATTTTCATTACCCGTTCTTGCATTAAAATCTCCTAAAAGACAAAATGGCATATTATGAACACTTTTTAACATGAGAAAATCAGAAGCAATGTCATCAACATAGACTCGTTGTAATATTTAGAATTTTCAGGAGGAATGTAAACAGCACCAAGTATAAAAGGAAATCCAAATGCCTTCTCGCTGATCTTTAACCAAAATACTGTTTCGGATTTAACCCGTTTAATAATTGACACAAAATTGAATATTTCTTTTCTTAGTAGAACACCAATTCCATGAATGACGAAGCGTGCGAATCACTTACAATGCGCGCAAAGCGCGCTTCCTAGGGGGTGGGTGCAGGGAGTGGGGAGTTTCCCCCTCGCAAAGCGCGGAAGCTTTGACGTCTCATTAAATTAGTAGAGAAAGAAGCCGATTCGTTGTACCGTTCTCGGCTCTTAATTCTTGTCTGAATTCAGCTCCCTCCTTCCGCGCGAAGTGCGGAAGCTTTGACGTTTCATTAGATTATTAGAGAATTAAGAAGACGATTCTTTGTACCGTTCTCGACCCTTAATCCTTGTCTGAATTCAGCCCCCCCCCCTCCGCGAAGCGCGGAAGCTTTGACGTTTCATTAAATTATTAGAGAAGATGACGATTCGTTGTACCGTGCTCCTTTTCTTCCTACGTCCTTTTTCTTTTTTCTCTTCTCTTACTTTTGTTTGTTTTTGTTTTTGGCCGGCGTTTTTTTTTTTGGGGGCGACCGCCCCACCGCCTATCCGACTTTCATGCTCATAGATTCGCAAATCGTTCATCCATATTCGTGCAATGTAAATTAATTAAACAGTCGAACTCTGAACTAAGAAACCTCATGAAAATGCCATAAATGAGAACCTCTTCTCCTTTTTCTTTCAGAGTGGGTTTTTAAGGGGCATGGGGTTAAAATGGGTTCCTCATCTGAATAAGTATGGCGCTATGAAAACACATCTTCAATTTGTTAAATAATACGAAGGTGATTGGGTGATTTATGCAATACCTTTGTATGGCCTCAACCAGGCGCGTACGCAGGGGGGTTAAACCCCTCAA
Source organism: Mesocentrotus franciscanus (assembly GCA_037976565.1). Lineage (NCBI taxonomy): Eukaryota > Metazoa > Echinodermata > Echinoidea > Camarodonta > Strongylocentrotidae > Mesocentrotus > Mesocentrotus franciscanus. The sequence continues at coordinate 1,122,741 of CP137669.1, read as the reverse complement.
AATTTTGTAATTGTTACAAATTAAAAAAATTGTGCGAAAGGAGGCCAACAAAAAGTCTTCCCCTTGAAATCCTGCGTACGCTACTGGAAAGACGACCTGACTTTGTGATTAGAGGCCTATTGCGAGCTTGGATACTTGGTGCTGGTGTCACGGTGTGGGAAATAACGCAAATATGTCTGCCATTCATATATTGCATTATTCTCTCATTGTAGGGACATGCTTTGTCTCTCACTATGTTGTAGCACAGAATAATACAGTCGGGCAAGGTAGGTGTATATTCAATTTTGTGATTACATGATTGTGCGGTTATTCGGTGCAATCACTATGTAAGCGCATGTACGTTCCCCGTTTCCGATGTGTATAACTGCATCTATCTGCACGACTCTGGTAGTAGACGGATGTCGCATGTGTATATATGCCCGTATGACAAGCCGTTTTAACATTTATTCCTATTTCTTGATATCAAGAATTACCATTGCTTTACAACAGAAAATCATTTCTTGATATCAAGAATTCTATTTCTTGATATCAAGAATTCAATTCTTGATATCAAGAATTACCATTGCTTTACAACAGAAAATCATTTCTTGATATCAAGAAATTAATTGTTGATAACATGAATTCATTTCTTGATATCAAGAATTCAATTCTTGATATCTAGAATTCATTACTTGATATCAAGAAATCGAATGTAATTAAACATGACCTTTCTGGCTCTCACCAAAGGATTATGACAAGGGAATATGAATAAATTATGAGTCATGTCATTAATAGGCCTGCATTGAGATATGATAATGAACAGGAGTATGGTGAATGAAAAGGACTATCATGCTCATAGATTCGCAAATCGTTCATTCATATTCGTGCAATGTAAATTAATTAAACAGTCGAACTTTAACTAAGAAACCTCATGAAAATGCCATAAATGAGAACCTCTTCTCCTTTTTTCTTTCAGAGTGGGTTTTTAAAGGGAGCATGGGGTTAAAATGGGTTCCCCATCTGCATAAGTATGGCGCTATGAAAACACATCTTCAATATATGTTAAATAATACGAATGTGATTGGGTGAGTAATGCAATACCTTTGTATCTAGTATTTTGGTGCCAGGTAAAAATGTCAGAGGTAAAAATGTCAGAGGTAAAAATGTCAGAGGTAAATATGTCAGAGGAAAAAAATGTCAGAGGAAAAAAATGTCAGAGGAAAAAATGTCAGAGGTAAAAATGTCAGAGGAAAAAATGTCAAAGGAAAAAATGTCAGAGGTAAAAATGTCGGTGGTAAAAATGTCAGAGATACAAACAAAATTTCAGGTACAAAAAAAATGTAGGGGTAAAAACTGGTGCCGTCATAATATCTCAGCACTTTATCATACAAAATGTCGAGACGTACGTAATAGCTACTGGGCTAGTCTATTATATGTTATAAATGACTGTGTATTTTACTTCGTACATGTCCTGAGGATAATAAAATGTGGAAAATAAATTTGAAACTTATATTTTGTGATCAGGTTTGGATATATTAATTTCTATATTCGATATTTTCAATTGGTTGATGTTTTAATATTTATTTGGTTTTGAGGAAGTAGGCCTAAGTACATAGAATATTAAGATTGAATGAGATAAAACTAGGCCAAGAGCATTAGTTTTAACATGGACATTGTTCATAACAAGCTGATTTTTCAGGATAGGTCCAGGAATATGTCTACGATAACATACTAAAAGTCCTCATAAATCCTCCTTGAGCGTTTTCTGCAATCCAAGATGGCGTCCAAAATGGCCGCCATTTCCTGAATTTCTTATAACTTTGCAACTAGATAACCCAAATACATAATTTAAATGTCTAGATATATGTTTTTTAGCATAAGGAACTCATTAAAATACTTATTGGTAAATTTTGAAACACACAAGTAGCAGTAAAACCACTTGAGCCCTTCTCGAAATCCAAAATGGCGTCCAAAATGGCCGCCATTTCCTGAATTTCTTATAACTTTGCAACTAGATAACCCAAATACAAAATTTAAATGTCTAAATATATGTTTTTCAGCATAAGGAACTCATTAAAATATTTATTGGTAAATTTTGAAACACACAAGTAGCAGAAAAACCACTTGAGCCCTTCTTCAAATCCAAAATGGCGTCCAAAATTGCCACCATTTCCAATTTTATCTCATTGTATTAAAGTAGATACGTTCTGAATATAATCAAATAAAATCGCTAAAGCGTTTCATACATAATTACTGTAAGATATAGGTGCGATATGAATGTTGCTTTGCTGCAGCACTAGTTGGAGGTAGACTTTTTAGCTGAAAGGACGAACTCAGAGAACTGCGATCGATTGCCCGTTTGTATGCAATGTGACGGTAGTCATCAAGAGATTCAAAACTGCTGGCCCCATACAGCTTAAGAAAGAAGGCTTCCCACGCTCTTTTTACCTCATCATGGGTACTTACTACTTCCACTGTCTGCGAAGGTATCAAGCAAGTCATAGTCCTGTTTCTTGTGGACATATATTGAAAGTTTTACGCTTGGCTGACGGTAGATTGCAGAGACCGTATCATATCCCGTCACAGCATGAAGAAACATCAGGTGATTTCTAGTGTCCCCTATGACATGCTGAATGTTGAAGACCGTGACAGGATTACTGCGGCATAGCATGTGCATATCTGTGGAAGTGGGTGCCCGAGCAACTAGCATGACAAGTAAGTCTGTGTCCGTACCAACGACAACAACTGACACCTGTTCTGACTCTGCTACTGCTAGTGCTGTGGAGACAATCAGGGTGTCGGCATATGCTTCTGCCTGCTTGATACGTATATACCGGCCATGAGCATTTTGTCAGGTAGAGTTTATATAAGTCTAATCTTATTGTTGCTGTTGGCTAGGAAAGCTGCTTGGGTTGTGGTTGTTGGCATATTATCATGAAATATGATGTCACTAGAGGTACATTTCTGGGCTATTCATCTCTGCTCAGCTACCTTTATCGAAGTTGCACTTTCATAGGCATCGAACACCACGTACCGTCGAATGAGCTCCATAATGCTTAAGGATGTATGAAATATATGACTGAACAACATCAGCATAGGTTGACGGTTGTGGCCAAACAACTGATTGCAGTAGGTGACCACCATCATAAAACAAAGAGACCATTTTCTGGCAGGTTGGATTGCTTGCTGGTGAACAACTTCAGCAGGAGACCCAGAGAACTCTTTGTTGGCTTCCGCATCACCCACCTTTGAGAGGGAAAGTGGCTGGGGAGCAAGTTCATATTAAAGCAAAGAACGATTCCATCTCAGTGCTGTTATTCAGTTTCATATCCAGCAAATGGTGATGTGCCTGCAGCCATTTAGCAAAGATGCATCTATCTTTATTGTCTCTTGACCTGGTACTTTGCCGTATGTCTTTATGTTGCTCTGATGTACCAGTTTGTACTCCGGTGAACTGTTTCAGTTCATCACAAATAGGAACACAGCGAGGAAGTGCATGCATGAACCCACTTTGCCAATGTACTATCTTCGATTCCACGTCCACGAGTCATTCCTCCAGATGTTTTCAGCTGCCGCATCAGGAACTGTTCAATGGTTTTATCAGAGAAGTTTCCACCCCAGAATGAATCCACACGGCGGATGGTGAAGTATCCATTTTCTACGAATTGTGTATATTTCCTGGTATGGTTTGCTCTAGGGCTTCCATCTGTTGTAAATACAATCTGGCAGATTTGGCATAGGGAATTCCTGCAGCATGGAAATGTGGTATCATTTCCCTCACACAGCTGAGATGGAGCTTACAGTCCCCTGTCCTTTCAGCTCGAATGAAACATTGCATAAGAGACACTTAATTGTCCGATATACTGCACCCAAAGCTTCCCTGTCCTACTTTGTCCTGGTGCCCGGTCAAGGAGTTGTGAAATGATCTGACTTAACTGTTTGACACACTCCTCCTCAGCTACACCAGTCGCCTTCTTGTCCTGGTTGAGAAGTGCACCATACAGATTCGGTAAGTGGTCCTTATCTATGCTGTCTAAGATGCCAGGTTTACCCATCAATAGCGAGCTTTCGATTTAGGCACCCGACGTGGGCTACGACGCGTGACGTCATATTTATCAACTGCGCATGTGCGAGCTTCTGGGCCCACGTTCCCTTCCAAATCACACGACGGGAGTCGGGGGCAATTTCCGTGAATCCCCGTCGTCGTGAAAACGGCAACGTGGGTGCAGTTTCCTCGGTATCTCTGTTGTTATCATTCTATCATTTTTTCTTTCTGTCTTAATTTCCTTATGTTTTTCTTTGTTTCTTCCTTCTATCACTTTCTCTTATGTTAGTCTTTGTTTTTATCATTCTATCACATTCTCTTTCCTTATGTTATTCTTTGTTTCTTCCTTCTATCACCTTCTCTTATGTTATTCTTTATTTTTTTATCATTCTATCACTTTCTCTTTCTGTCTTTCCTTATGTTATTCTTTGTTTCTTCCTTCTATCACCTTCTCTTATGTTATTCTTTATTTTTATCATTCTATCACTTTCTCCTTCTGTCTTTCCTTATGTTATTCTTTGTTTCTTCCTTCTATCACCTTATCTAATGTTATTCTATGTTTTTATCATTCTATCACTTTGTCTTTCTGTCTTTCCTTATGTTATTCCTTGTTTCTTCCTTCTATTACCTTCTCTTATGTTATTTTTTTGTTTTTATCATTTTATATCACTTAATTTCTCTTTCTGTCTTTCCTTATGTTATTCCTTGTTTCTTCCTTCTATCACCTTCGCTTATGTTATTCTTTATTTTTATTATTCTATCTCTTTCTCTCATCCTTATGTTATTCTTCGTATCAGATTTTCGCGCACTGTGAATTTAGTACCTGACTTAGTCACCTGATCTCAAAAATTGGTCACATGATCGACGAAAGCCCCGTCGTGAAAAATCGAAAGCACTTCCGCGAAGGGAACGGACGTGAGCTGCGCAACGTCTCCACGCTCCAGTAACTCGTAGTAGCCCACGTCGGGTGCCTAAATCGAAAGCTCGCTAATATGCCAATGAGGGCAGCTGCAGTATGAGCACGAAGAGAACGGGAAAATGCATGACCAGAATGCATATGTATGACAGACCCTTTGGCGTACACTGTCTCCCATAACTCTGCAATTAAGTCCACTTCTGTCCATGATGTGGCCTATGCTGCCGAGATATGACATGAGGAGGTGAAATCCACCAAGACGGACGATTACTTTGTCTAGGTCTTGAAAAGAAGCTAAAATCTCTGCTGTCTTGATGTACAAAGGCTGGCCAAATGTTACTGCCAGATTCTGAAGTTATGCTTTTCACATTGTGACTGTGCCGTGTAGATGGTAGTCGGATTGGATGGGTCCAAATTGAGGAAGGTCAGAGTTTCTATTCTCGTCCTCTCGTACTGGTCACTATGCATGGCCACTTTCATGAAACCACTCCATGAAGGACACAAGTCTAGTTCTTGAACATAGCCAGCTACCCAGACGGAGTCTATGGCAACTGCGGATCAGACAGACGGGAGCTCCTGGTCAGGTTTCTTGAGGGGATCTATTACTGCAGACTGCAAGCCAGGAACAGCAGGTTTGCTGTTTGTCTTTATCGGAATATGTCCAAATGCTCCAACTTTGTCAGCCGATTGCAATTTTACTGAACGTTTAATGGGTGAAATATCCACAAACCCAGGCGGAGTAACACAAGCGATTCCTCCCTTGTTGTGGAAAGTGTTGTGACCAGTTACTATCGCTACGTTAAAGTCGGTATAGTCTAAAACAAATTGGGTATAAAACCGCCCAGCTAGGTGATAGGATGGTTCATCATTCGGCAGGAGGGCTTGTTCAAACCGTTGTACTTCTTTAAAGTCATCAGCAAAACTAGACCTGGGTCTACTAGCAGAGATGACGGCATGTGCTATTGCATGAGGTGCATTTCCTGTTTGAAACCTTGTGACTTTTGCCTTTGCTGTTCACTAAATTATGTATGAAACGCTTTATCGACCTTGGTACTAATGTGTCTCCATTTTCAGTTCCATCTCATGTTGAGTACTCTTCACTTTTGTACACTGTCAGTCTGATATCGTTGAGGATGATGGAAGCAGCCATATGTGTGTGCGCACGTGTGTGTGTGTGTGTGTGGGTGTGTGTGTGTACTTTATGCCTAAGAAGTAATTTTTTTATGATAATGATTTTTGAACTGATATGTATTTCATTGTTGCTATTCTAGTCTAGACATTTGATCATATTTAGAACGTATCTACTTTAATACAATGAGATAAAATTGAAAATAATGGCCATTTTGGGTGACATTTTGTATTTCGGGAAGGGCTCGAGTGGTTTTACTGCTATTTGTGTGTTTCAACATTTATTAAAAAGTATTTTAATGAGTTCCTTATGCTGAAAAACATATATTTAGACATTTAAATTTTGTATTTGGGTTATCTAATTGCAAAGATATAAGAAACTTAGGTAATGGCGGCAATTTTGGGCGCCATTTTGGATTATGGGAAGGGCTTAAGTGGTTAATAGCTACTTGTGTGTTTCAAAATTTATCAACATGTATTTAATTGAGTTCATTATGCTAAAAAACATATATTCAGACATTTAAATTTTGTATTTGGGTTATCTAGTAGCAAAGTTATAAGAAATTCAGGAAATGGCGGCCATTTTGGACGCCATCTTGGATTGCGGAAAACGCTCAAGGAGGATTTATGAGGACTTTTAGTATGCTATTCTAGACATATTCCTGGACCTATCCTGAAAAAATCAGCTTGTTATGAGAAATGTCCATGTTTAAGCCTATTTTGACCTAATGCTCTTGGCCTTCATGATTTCTTGATAATTATGTTGCCGTTTTACATTTTTGCAAGACGCGTTTTTGTATGTTTTATAACAAGAAATTTAACTGGAAAAAATCACATCCAACTTTTGCAATGTAACATTAATAGTTGGTCTAAATAAATATATGTTAAAACAGTATGAAATGAAAATTTTCTACAAGTAATATTACAGAGACAGTAAGTGCACTGCAAACTGGCAACATGAATTCTTGCATTAGTTGAATTCTCGCGATACATTGACCTTCGACACCGCACCGCTCGGGCAGGATGAATTCTTGCATTGACTTTGGACACCGCACCACTCAGGCAGTATGAATTTCTGCACAACTTTTGCGTTCGAAATCAGAATAGAAATAAATGTTAAAACGGCGCACTCAGGACGAATTCTTGCAATTCTTTCGAGTCATGTCATTAATAGGTCTGCATTGGGATATGATTATGAACAGGAGCTAGTATGGTGAATGAAAAGGACTATCATGCTCATAGATTCGCAATCGTTCATCCATATTCGTGCAATGTAAATTAATTAAACAGTCGAACTCTGAACTAAGAAACCTCATGAAAATGCCATAAATGAGAACCTCTTCTCCTTTTTTCTTTCAGAGTGGGTTTTTTGAAGGGGGCATGGGGTTAAAATGGGTTCCCCATCTGAATAAGTATGGCGCTATGAAAACACATCTTCAATATGGTAAATTATACGAAGGTGATTGGGTGAGTAATGCAATACCTTTGTATGGCCTCAACCAGGCGCGTACGCAGGGGGTAACCCCTCAAAATTTTGTAATTGTTACAAATTTAAAACAAAAACAAAAACAAAAAATGTGCTAAAGGAGACAACAAAAAAGAAGTGTTCCTCCTCCCCCAAGCCACTGAAGGAAATATCTGACGACGTAATTTTCCAATTTCCGGGGCAAAAAAAAAGTGCTCTCCCCGGCCTCGCCCCCCGTGAAATCCTGCATACGCTACTGGAAAGACGACCTGACTTTGTGATTAGAGGCCTATTACGAGCTTGGATACTTGGTGCTGGTGTGACGGTGTGGGAAATAACGCAAAGATGTCTGCCATTCATATATTGCATTATTCTCTCATTGTAGGGACATGCTTTGTCTCTCACTATGTTGTAGCACAGAATAATACAGTCGGGCAAGGTAGGTGTATATTCAACTTCATGATTACATGTATTGTGCGGTTATTCAGTACAATGCTATGTAAGCGCATGTACATGCCCCGTGTCCGATGTGTATAGCTGCATCTATCTGCACGACTCTGGTAGTAGACGGATGTCGCATGTGTATGCCCATATGGCAAGCCGTTTTAACATTTATTCCTATTGCTTTACAACAGAAAAACATTTCTTGATATCTAGAATTCATTTCTTGATATCAAGAAATCGAATGTAATTAAACATTACCTTTTTGGCTCTCACCAAAGGATTATGACAAAGCCAGACAAGGGAATATGAATAAATGATGACTCATGTCATTAATAGGCCTGCATTGAGATATGAGAATGAACAGGAGTATGGTGAATGAAAAGGACTATCATGCTCATAGACTCGCAAATCGTTCATCCATATTCGTGCAATATAACTTAATTAAACAGTCGAACTCTAACTAAGAAACATCATGAAAATGCCATAAATGAGAACCTCTTCTCCTTTTTTCTTTCAGAGTGGGTTTTTAAAGGGGGCATGGGGTTAAAATGGGTTCCCCATTTGATAAGTATGGCGCTATGAAAACACATCTTCAATATGTTAAATAATACGAAGGTGATTGGGTGAGTAATGCAATACCTTTGTATGGCCTCAACCAGGTGTGTACGCAGGGGGGGGGGTTAAACCCCCTCAAAATTTTGTAATTGTTAACAATTAAAACAAATTAAAAAAATTAAATAAAATTTTCCTCCCCACCTCCCCCTCCAAGCCACTGAAGGAAATATCTGACGACGTAATTTTCCAATTTTCGGGTCCAAAAAAAAAAAAAAAGCGCTCTTACCCCTAAGCCTATGCGCTCAGGATGAATTCTTGCAATACTTTCGAGCTCGAAATCAATTACTATAACAATTCTTGATATCAAGAAATCGAATTCTGGATATCAAGAATTGAATTCTTGATATCAAGAAATAATTCTACGTTGTGAACCAATGGTAATTCTTGATATGAAGAATTCGATTTCTTGATATCAAGAATTCATTTCTTGATATCAAGAATTGAATTCTTGATGTCAAGAAATAGGATTAAATGTTAAAACGGCTTGCCATATGCCCGGGGAAATCTGTCACTTCCACGTCAAGAGCGAAAGTGTATCATGTTACTAATGTATGTACTAGTACTGGTATATTCTCCTCTGTGTTTTGTACCCTAGTCAAGAGTAACCGCTCGTTTCAGGAAGCTCCCTTTTTATTATCAATCATATCCACTGCAATGTAAATATTTTAAATCAAGAGACACCAATGATTCTATATAGGATTGAAGCCTACCTGCATCCAGTGATATTATAAAATTGCGGTCCTTAATTTGTTATTTATTCATTTAATCATAAAAATGCAATCACTGTACGTACCGCGCTAAAGCTTGTCGTGAAGGAGTATCACTTATAGATATTATTTTCTGCAAAGCGCTTTGGGACATCGTAGATGTATGCATGAAGCACATGATAAACCCAGAATATTATGATTCAAGTATATTATGCGTACGATCTGATTTATCGCAGGATGTATCAGTCCATCAGTTTCTTTTTCCGCGTATTGTCCTAGAGTTTACCATCCGGATGCAGTTTGACTATAGATGCATCCGATTGGTATACATGTATACAACAGGGGCGGCGATTTCTTTTCATGACCGGGGGGACGAAATGCGAGGGACGAGGGAGCAGTGGCGTAATGACCAAGAACTTTTTTTTGGGGGCAGAAAAAAATCCGCATCATCACCACCATTCTTACATGTTACAGGGGGGCTAAAGAATTTACGATCAGGTCGAGCAAAGCAAGTGGAGCGTAAATTGGCGTGGGGTCTAGGGGCAAATTAGCCCTAGCTGGGGTCAGGGGCGAAGCCCCATGAAGCTCAGGGTGTTAGGCTTTTAATTACTTTCAGATGAGCATGTTTTGATACCTTATTTTGTGTCACTGGCATGCAGGTCACTAATTGGAGTAGGGTCGGGGGCGGAGCCCCCAGAAGCTAAGGGGGTTTTAAGCATTAAATTACGATCAGATGAGCATCCAGGGGCTGCCTTAGGACCCTTGGCGGGGTCCCGAGGGCAGAGCCCCCGGAAGCTCAGGGGCTTAATTTAGGCATTTAATAACGGTCAGATGAGCATCCAGGGGCCCGCCTTAGGGCCCTGGTGGGGTCCAGGGGCAGAGCCCCCGGAAGCTCAGGGGTTTTAGGCATTTAATAACGGTCAGATGAGCAACCAGAAGCACGCTTTATAGGGCCCTTGGTGGCGTCAAGGGGGCAGAGCCCCCGGAAGTTCAGGGGTTTTAGGCATTTAATAACGGTCAAATGAGCATCCAGGGGCCCGCCTTAGGGCCCTGGTGGGGTCCAGTGGGCAGAGCCCCCGGAAGCTCAGGGGTTTTAGGCATTTAATAACCGTCAGATGAGCAACCAGGGGCACGCTTTATGGGGCCATTGATGGCATCCAGGGGGCAGAGCCCCCGGAATCTCAGGGGTTTTAGGCATTTAATAACGGTCAGACGAGCATCCAGGGGCCCGACTGAGGGCCCTAGTGAGGTCAAGGGGGCGGAGCACCCGGAAGCTCAGGGGTTTTAGGCATTTAATAACCGTCAGATGAGCAACCAGGGGCACGCTTTATAGGGCCATTGATGGCATCCAGGGGGCAGAGCCCCCGGAATCTCAGGGGTTTTATGCATTTAATAACGGTAAGACGAGCATCCAGGGGCCCGCCTGAGGGCCCTAGTGAGGTCAAGGGGGCGGAGCACCCGGAAGCTCAGGGGTTTTAGGCACTAAATTACGGTCAGATGAGCAACCAGGGGCACGCTTTAGGGCCCTTGGTGGGGTCCAGGGCAGAGCCCCCGGAAGCTCAGGGAAAAATCATGCCATTTCAGCAACATTTGTAAATCACTGGTATCGAATTAGATAAACCCCTTCTATAAAAGTACATTTTGAAGGATGTTATGCGAGGGAGCGTAGCTTCCGAGTGAGAAGATTTTTGCATTTTTATTTGTCTAAACGCTGCACTCTTGGGCCCTCCAGAGCCTAAACGTGTGTTGCAGTCTTCACCCAGTATTTGCTAAACATTTTTTTTGTGCACTTTTTCAAATTTTCAGGGGGACGATCTCCCTAAAAAAAAATCGAGGGGGACGTGTTCCCCCATCCCCAGGATCGCCGCCCCTGGTATACAATATGTATGCGTGTGTTGATAAAGGGCAATCCAATTACCTTCGAAATAAGTTCATTAATTTTGTATGTAAGTAGAAAAATAAGAGAAACAGAATGGCGAAAGATTGAACTAAATTGGACCAATTAGAAAGAGAATGCAGTGTAAATAACTAAAATTTGACATAACTAAATTCATGCGCATCTCAAATTGGTAAGATCGTCAGTAGATTGTACACGTTGTCATGTACAACTCTCCCGTCGTGTACAAAACTATCTTTTATTTCTATTTTCTCCCCTAAGTGCTTTCTCCCTTGGTATAGAATAAAATAGAATATTTTTATAGGTCTTCTAAAAAAGACCCTCATGCGATACAGATTTTTAAACTTGATGTTTTAGTCATTTTGTTAGTTGAAACAAATGGGAAAGTTGTCCGGCAGTACGTCACATTGACAGTATCGATTCAGCCAATATTTATGCGCCATCCGATTGTTTGACAAGACAGCTATTTTCTTTTCTCTCATTCTTTTCTTTCTCATCTTGAATTACAGTTACCCGACTTGTAGACGGTGATTTTGACGATGAAGGCCGCGTTGAAGTTTACTATGGGGGTAAATGGGGTCGAATCTGTTCTACCAATTGGACCATTGAGGATGCCCATGTTGCATGTAGAGAACTTGGATTCCCTCTCGGAGCAAGGAACACAAAAATATTTGAGGGAGGCGATGGACCGTTTCTACTGGACGACATGAAATGTCAAGGAGTTGAGACCCATTTAGCCGATTGTGAATCTTCAGGATGGGCCAACAATCAAAACTGTGATGCCAACCTTAACTATAGTGCAGGCGTTGTGTGTAATGGTAGGTCAAAAAATTTGATAATCTTATGCTAAAGACGACTTAACATCTGGGTCCTATGTTAAACAACCTTTTCTATTAAAACCTTATTTCACAATACAGAGCCTTCAGCCGTACGTGTGAGACTCGTAGGTACATTTAGCAGCTATGAAGGTGTGGTTCAATACCGAACTAGATCTGAACCTGGTTTGATATGTGATTCTGATTGGAGTGATAAAGAAGCAAATGTAACCTGTCGACAGCTAGGATACCAGTATGGAAGAAGTGAAAAGCCAGTCTCACTTGGACCATTTTCTGGAACCATCTATTACTTTGACTATCACTGTAACGGAACCGAAGAGCAGATAGGAGATTGTGTGTATACAGTAAAGTCAAATGATGTCCAGTGTAACCCTGATCACATAGCACAAGTCTTCTGCGGACCACCGAGTGGTGAGTATCTTGTGTTAAAGCAATGCGTCTTATCAACACTCAGTTGTTTATCAAATACTACTGCTACAAGGTCGAGCATACTAATACTGACTTGACAGTTTTTTCCCAATCAGTTCTATTTTCCATTATCTTTGTGAGCCCCTTGCGGAACAACTGCGATGGGATGGTGTCTCTTGTACAGGCCTATGGTGCCAGCAATGCCAACGATGTAAACTAAGGTGTCTGTACAAGCGATGCCAACGATGTGAAGGTGTCTGTAGTGCAGGCAAATAGTGCCAGCGATGCCAACGATGTGAAGATGTCTCTAGTAGGCCTACAGGCCAACAGTGCCAACGAGTCAACGATGTGATGGCGTCTCTACAGTACAGACAAATCTAACCCGAACCCTAACCCAGTAGTTCATGGGATCGCACCATCACATCGTAGTTCGTTGGTAAGCCAAAGATGGTCTGAATGTATATTTTATAAAATGGGTTCAAGAATGTAGCCAATGAGAAGCGTCAAAATGGATCACGTGTGCGTGCATTGATTTTAACCATACACGAACTTTGGTGATATCAGCGTGCAAAAAGTGCGCAACAAAAAAGCATAATGCACGGCTGCGTGTAAATCAATGGATGTTTACCATGCATTGCGCAGTTTGTTTACGAGGTCACTGCCCTCGCGATCGTTATTTCTTATGAAGGTTGCAGGTTTACAGTGTTTAATATCGCCTTGCTAAGTTTTTTATTTTATTTATTTATTTATTGGTATATAATGATCGACCAGCAGCACAAGGCTGAAAGGGTCAATTTACAAAGGTACAGTAATGTATATAAATATACATGTACAATAGTATTACAAAACATAGTAAATAAATCAGTAACATATTGATAATACAACAAAATTATATTGCATTCGATTATGTACATTAAATGAAAGGATGTACTGGCAAGAGATATAAAAGCAGGGGAAGGTATATGGCTCATGAAAGTGAGAGTGATATAGAGCAAAAGGGGTAGAGAGAGAGAGAGAGCAGGGAATGGAATGAACATAAGTAAAACATATTATTCCTAATTACATGTAATGCATTTATGAAAATTAAGAGAAGTCAACTTTCGGCGAGACAACAATCATCATCACACAAGTACATGCAAGAAGAGATAAAGGGAAGGTTAAAAGAAGGAAGACAAAAAAGGAGAGAAATTTGAAGAGAGAGAAACAGAGATAGAGAGAGAGGGAGATGGAGAAAGAGGGAGGGAGAGAGAGGGGAAAAACTGCAAGTAAATATAACAACTGAAATACAAAGAAAATCATATACATACAACCGTAGAATTAAGACATGCAGGCTGATATAGTGACATTGATTTATTGACTCAAAATTAAGATAAAGATCTGCAAGAAAGTGTAAGGGGGTGAGAGTTACTTCAAGATTCTGGCAAGGTAAGGGATGGTGGATTTACGATATCTTTCAGTATTACATTTAATTGTCGGAAAACCTGTCATGTTGCGCAACTGTCTCATGCTTGAGGCGGACTTGGGAATGGGCAGAATGTGTTTGTGGTGATCAGAGTTCCTGAGCTTCTGTCCAAAACTTAACAAAAGTGAGTCCCTTCTCGAGGATAGGGAAGTAAGGTTGGTTATGGCAAGGGCATTCGTATAGTCAACATTATATCCAACAATTATTTTTAGTGCCCGCTTTTGAACAAATTCCAATTTATTAGTCTCATTGATGGTGATAGAAGTGTGCCAAACAGGGAAGCATATTCGAGAATGGGTCTTATATAGGTTGTGTAGACAGTCACCATATCAGCCAAACTTGCCCTTGATTTCCTTAGTATACATAGCGTGTACAATCTACGTGATGCTTTAGCAACAATTTCTGCAATGTGTATATTCCATTTCAGATCATTTTGAATTGTGACTCCAAGTAATTTGAGATTTTGGATATTATTGAGTCTGGTTGAGTTTAGGTGGAAATTAGTACGGGGTGTAGAGTTCCTTAAAAATGATATAGTCATGAGATTACATTTGGATGGTTTGGGAAGCACATCGTTATCGCTACACCATATTGAAAGACGATCTAGTGAAGATTGAAGTGTGGGATTATGGTTACGTTTGACAATTTCTCCAAGTGTCAAATCGTCAACGTACTTCCATCGAGCCTCCCAATCACATACAGCATCATTAACAAGAATCAGAAACAAAACCGGGCCTAACTTGGTACCCTGCGATACGCCACAAGATACCTCCAATAGGGGAGAGTGACAATTATGGACCTTAGTGCACTGAGTACGGGCAGTTAGGAAGCTGCAAATGATTGGGATGATCGATCTACGAACACCCAATAGAATAAGCTTGTTGACTACAATCGAATGATTTACCCTATCAAAGGCCTTAGTGAAATCAATGGTAGCTAGGTAGGCGTAATGGCCAGGTTTATCAAGTCCTTCAAGAACAAATTTAAGCAAGTATACAAGATAGTGTACAGTGGAGCAACCCTTAACATTTCCAAACTGTTTCTTATCAACATGGATTGATATATCCTCCACTACCCACTTTGCGACAAATGATTCGAGTGTCCTAGAAAACAAAGGGGTAAGAGATATCGGTCTTAACTGGTCAAAAGAACTGATTTCTTTTTCTTTCGGTACAGGGGTGATACATGATGTTTTCCAGTCGTTGGGAAAACGCCTTCCTGTAAACATTTATTAAATAGGTAGGTTAGAGGTTCTGCGAGTTCCACAGCAAATTCTTTGACTAGGCGAATAGGTAGGTCATTGCGGTGAATTGCTTTGTTAGATCTTAATTTTCTAAGAGCATATAGAATTTGTCCCTGATGTATAGTTGGTGGAGGGGAATCTGCAGGTAGGTATGCTGGAAGTAAGTTTAGATCTAGAGGTGGTAATTGATTGCATATTGTCGCAAAGTGGGTATTGATGGCAGCTGCTGTAGTAACTGGATCGTTGTCAGCACCAGGGAGAGCAACTTTCTTATTACTTAGTTTGCATAGTTTCTTTATGTGTTTGTGCCACTTCCCTGGCTGTGAGTTCTTGAGATCATGCACAGTTTGCTCATAGTAATTGGCTTTAGCCACATTTATCTCCCATTGAACACGATTACGCAAAGATACCCATTTAGCATGATCTTGTTTTTTATGAGCTTTATTCCTATCCTTTATGAGTTGTTTGATTTTACATGTAATCCAAGGTTTATCCTTATTCTTTAACACAGACTTCGTTAGGGGGAAATGTTCTCTGTAAGCATTATGTAATGAATTATTGATCACACTGACAATTTCATTACTTGACAACTCAGTATAAATATCGTCCCAACCATAATCAACAATCCATTGGCCAAATTCTCTTATGGATGAGTCTTTTAGTGGGTGAGTAAGTATAGTACTTCTGCTCTTTGTTACTAGTTCATGGATTGGCTTCAGCAAGATGGAGCAGTGGTCACTGGTTCCCAGAGGGGCAAGTCTCAATGGCGAGTTGAATAGGTTTGGAGAGTTAGTGAAGACTTTATCCAGGATTGACTTGTTACGAGTAGGAAATTGAATAACCTGAGTGAGGTCCAAATCACTTGATAGAGATTCAGTCTGTAGATCATTAAAGTCCCCAAGAAGAATGATGGATGCGGAGATATCCATGGTCCAAATGTGATCAATCACAATCATGTAGGATATGCTCCAGAAGTTGTACGCTGTACGGTGCTGCAGGAGGGTAATAGATGACTCCAACATACAAACTCCTGATACTGCTTCTGGCTTTCCCCAGATCAATGTTAGGCCAGAGACACTCGTATTGACAGTTGTGATTTGGTAGGTGACGGACCATCAAGCTATCAGAGGTATAGATTGCCACGCCACCACCACGTTTATCAGTTCTATTTTTGCAGTGCAGTTGATACCCAGGGACATCAGCTGCTCCTAGAGAAGAATCATTGAGCCAAGTTTCGGTAACCACTGCCATATCAGCTGCATGATGCCTGATGGTTAGTTCAAATTCATCCATTTTGTTATTGAGGGAACGGGCATTGGAAAGGAAGATGGTAGGTAAGAGGGGCTTCTTATGTTTCTCAGGTGGTATTTCTAGAGAAGGAAGTAATGTTACTACCTTCTTACAACTTACTCCATCATTTCTATTTTTCATCTGATGTATGCGGGCCCGGGGCGGATGATCACTGGAATCTGTTGTTGTTCAAACTCACTTACAGTTACACATTCTTCTTGAAAGGAGGGATTGGGTTCACATTCAATATCAGTATAATTGGTAGGAGGCATATTTATCTCCCTTTTGCTTGATTGACCCTTAGAACCACGATGGGTTTTGCGCTTTCGTGCAATTCCCAGGGTATGTATTCTATTCCAGACATCATAATCAAGTAAAACCTTCTGTGAGTTGTTGTATACAGCTCTATATCCATGGTACTGATGATCTGCTGGAATAGTTTAGTTATATTCTGATGTTGGCACATATAACTTTTGTTTTTTTAGCTTCAGGGGATGGGCCAGGATTGGGGTCGACATCTCCACAACTTATTAGAGATGTCTGGAAAGTTGATGTACAGTTCGAGTAGTATGGCAAATGTGCTCCAAAGTACTTGAGTACTTTTACTTTAGTAGTAGGGAATGCACTACCACATTCATGATGAGATGTAAAGTAAGTCCATGAAAGGTGTTCCCATTGATTCAATGAGCAGAACAAAGATAAAGTCAAACTAAGAAGGGTTAAATACCTCAACAAATCCATTGTCATCGCAAAGCTCCTTTCACATTGGTAGCAGTGAATAGAAGTGTTTCCTTTCACATGGGCAGATAATCCTCTAAGTAGATGAAGTGCAGTCTACAATGCTGAATCACTGGCTATGTAGTATGTGGTTGGTGGAATGGCCACTCAAAACCAAAGAGTCACAGTTTCCGAAAACATGAAAACTGGAAATGAGTACCATAGAAGACTTCAAAGATCATAACCATTGTCTAGCACGATCCTTGTCATATCCACAATGCTTCGTTAAACAAATGGCAAAATATTCTTAAAGAAAATCACATGAAAACCAAGTTCAGAGTAAGAGCATGGAGGGGCAACCTTCTCAGGTGCACTCGCTCAAATTATAATCGAGACATAAGTAAGATTGTCGACCCACTTTATAAAACAAATAATACACAGGTTTTCGTTCGTGACGTTATGGCGATGCAGCGCTATTCGGGTATTCACAATGGCACAAAATACACTCGGCTACGCCTCGTGAATTTTTTGCACCGTAGTGAATACCCTCATGCGCTACATCGACCATAACGCACTCACACCTGTGTATTATTTGTATAGCACCGTCACATCGCGGGTCGTTGGCTAGCGGCGCAACCAACGATGTATACTTCTAGTAGTTCCTATGTTAAACGACCTTTTCTATTTATATCTTATTTCACAATACAGAGCCTTCGGCCGTTCTGAGACTTCTAAGTGGATCTAGCAGCTATGAAGGTGTGGTTCAATACCGAACTAGATCTGAATCTGGTTTGATATGTGATCCTGATTGGAGTGATAAAGAAGCAAATGTAACCTGTCGACAGCTAGGATACCAGTATGGACGAAGTGAAAAGCCAGTCTCACTTGGACCATTATCTGGAACCATCTATTACTTCGACTATCACTGTAACGGAACTGAAGAGCAGATAGGAGATTGTGTGTATACAGTAAAGTCAAATGATGTCCAGTGTAACCCTGATCACATAGCACAAGTCTTCTGCGGACCACCGATTGGTGAGTATCTTGTGTTAAACCAATGCGTCTTATGAACACTTAGTTGTTTATCAAATACTACTGCTACAAGGTCGAGCATACTAATACTGACTTGACAGTTTTTTTCCCAATCAGTTCTATTTTCCATTATCTTTGTGAGCCCCTTGCGGAACAACTGCGATGGGATGGTGTCTCTTAATTGTACAGGCCTATAGTGCCAGCAATGCCAACGATGTAAAGGTGTCTGTACAAGCGATGCCAACGATGTGAAGGTGTCTGTAGTGCAGGCAAATAGTGCCAGCGATGCCAACGATGTGAAGATGTCTCTAGTAGGCCTACAGGCCAACAGTGCCAACGATGCCAACGATGTGATGGTGTCTCTACAGTACAGACAAATCTAACCCGAACCCTAACCCAGTAGTTCATGGGATCGCACCATCACATCGTAGTTCGTTGGTAAGCCAAAGATGTTCTGATTATTATATTTTATAAAATGGGTTCAAGAATGTAGTCAATGAGAAGCGTCAAAATGGATCACGTGTGCGTGCATTAATTTTAACCATACGCGCACTTTGGTGATATCAGCGTGCAAAAAGTGCGTAACAAAAAAGCATAATGCACGGCTGCGTGTAAATCAATGGATGTTTACCATGCATTGCGCAGTTTGTTTACGAGGTCACTGCCCTCGCGATCGTTATTTCTTATGAAGGTTGCAGGTTTACAGTGTTTAATATCGCCTTGCTAAGTAAGATTGTCGACCCATTTTATAAAACAAATAATACACAGGTTTTCGTTTGTGACGTTATGGCGATGCAGCGCTATTCGGGTATTCACAATGGCACAAAATACACTCGGCTACGCCTCGTGAATTTTATTGCACCGTAGTGAATACCCTCATGCGCTGCATCGACCATAACGCACTCACACCTGTGTATTATTTGTATAGCACCGTCACATCGCGGGTCGTTGGCTAGCGGCGCACCCAACGATGTATACTTCTAGTAGTTCATGGGATCCAAAGATCATTACTTATGGATGCATTGCTCGTACGTAGTACTAGTGATCGTTGCGTTGGCTGACGTACCAACGATCATATAAGTATAGTGGATGTGCGGGTACGTATTGCAAAACCAATGTCTTTCTCTACACGATCTATGTAAGTCATTAGCGGGCGATCTCCCGTGCCTTAATGTGGTCCCATAAGAGCAGTTGTGAAATTATTTCACTTTGGTATCTCCGGAAGTGTCCACTGATACGGAGGCGGTTTTCTCTAAATCTGGCTGATATTGATGTTGGATCCCTTTATAAATCTGTATTTGTCATATGGTGACTCGAGTCTCGAGATTAAGAATCTTCATTAGTAGCCATATCCAGTTTTTTTCTCTCCAGGTTTCTGGTTTCCTTTGGAGCCCTAGAGAATCGGATTTTAAGCTCCCAACTGAGATCGGATTTCCATGTCTGAAAGCTTGTTCAGTGCTTCCCAGGATTGCTTTTCGGACTTTAAGGTTTTTCTTTTATTGACCGATCCATGAGAAATTGAAAGGTTTGAATCTACTTCAAGTTAGTCCCATATAGGTGTCAACTGAACTAATCCTACCGTCATGGAGGTTCTACATCATAAATTCTTACTATTAAAGTAGGCCTCCTCCTGGAGACTCTACTCTTTTTTTTCGACATCTTAATTTATTGCACAAATTATTATCGGCAAAGTCGGAGAGCATAATTATATATGTCACCACAGATAAAATTCATGTAAGCTATAGAAGTCTAGAGCTTGATTGGGCTATAACAGGTGATTACTGTAACACCTGGATTTCCACTAAATTTAGCTATGAGTATTCTACAACACTCACCTTTTCAAGATGATCCAGTTATTTGTAAACAAAGAGGCTCCTAACTTTACCGACCCCGCCAGCTGCTCTGTTCACTGAATCTCGGTACATGAAGAAGTAATAGTTAACATCCGACCCTAAGCCATGTCCCTGATCGGAACAAATGTAATTTTCTCTTCAGTGCTTCTGGTGCTTCTCCTATGCGTTATTCGTACTGTAACTGTTGCTACTTTGCTATATAAATGTTCACGTCTAGACTTGGTTTTCAATATTCGACCTCAGTCTGGTTTTCACTAAAGGACACTGATCTGGCGGACCCGATTAACCCAGAGGGTATGCCTTATCATCGATTCGTATCATCATGTCACCGTTTCTTAAGATGCTATTATTTGATTCTCCTCTCGTTGAAATCTCTTGGCCACCGACATTTTGAGGACAGCCAACAATTTTACACCCTCGATGTGGCGTCAGTTCAGGAGAAAGCATGTGCCCCTCGATAGACAGAATCCCAACTATTTATCGGTCAGATGTGGTACTTATGCTTGAAATATGGCTTATGTGAGGATCCTAACCCTTACCTTATCAGACCAAGAAGGAAATCAAGAACTAATTGGGAGAGGAACATTAAGACATGGAGTGGAATGACACTGCAAGAGTGTACTAGGATGGCAGAAAACAAAGATGTGAGGAAAAATGTTGCGATCAACCTCGGAACTGGGAGAAGATATCTTGATAATTATATAGATAGAAGATTTTTATTTGATGATTTTATATTGATTCTTACTTTTTTCTTTCTATGTGTTCATAATTCTTTCGATTTAGACTTTGACCTACGAATGGTGGGGAGTGATTTCACAGAGCAAGGTCGTCTGGAAGTCTTTCTTAAAGGCGAGTGGGGCTACGTAGCTGCAGGATACTTTTCGTCTGAAGAAAGTGATACAGTCTGTCGGCATCTTGGATATGCAGGGGCATTTAACACCGGAACTCATTCTTACTACGACGAGACTGACTTTGCTCGTTCTTCGCGTCCAATTCTTATAGACAATATATCATGTGGTAAAAATGATATGAAGATAACTGATTGCTACGTACTAGAGTTGAGCGGACCTAATTCAACCCGACAGGAGCCTAATGAAGTCAGTGCACTCTGTTTTCCATATGGTAACTATTCTTTGATTATCCAGTGTACTACTAAGTTAATAATTTTATTCTTGACAACATCGATACAAATATTGTTCAAGCAGTTATACGTATACCAAGCAAAATGTGTTTTATGCAAAGATATTATATTGAATGGCCTTTAGTGGGATACAAGGATATATCTCACGTGCTGATTAGCATATTTCAAGAGTCGCCCATTGTTCCTATTTTTTTTCTCGGTTAAATCATTTATTTTCTGGTAATTTCACGCTTTTCTTTGACAACAACTAAATTATTTATACCCCTTGTAAGTGTTATGTTGTTAGTGTTTTTCGTAACTCAAGAATGAAAGGTGGACTGTTTGAATTAGAGCCTTTGCTGAATACTTTTAGATGTAAGCTTCAATATGTCACATTCTCAAGAAATGTAAATCGGGACAAATATATTTCACATACTTAAAACAAATACAAAATTACATATTTTAATCAATACAGAGCATGTAGTGATTATTAGCCTTTCATATTATAAAGCAATAATTGTCAAACAAAATAATCACATCCCTGTTTGTGTTAAGGAACGCAAATTGTTCTTATTCTTTTTCATTGACTCAACCCTTCTTCTTGAATTGTTTTACTGTTGTCATGGTTGTTGAAGTGGTCAATGTAATTTTTTGTTGAGCAAATTGTGAAGCACTTAATTTGTACTTGATTAAGGAAATCGCAAACTTCCGATATTCGTTCCAAAGTCGTGTATACGTGGTTCAGCACTCTTCTTTCGTATGAGGTAGTAGTATTATATATCAAGCTATTTCTTGAAGCTGGGGTAAGCCAGTTGACTTGTGCATCCTTTGGGCTTGACAGATCAGTCATCCCGTCTTGGGGTTGGAGAACAGGGCAGTTGTAGATGACATGGGTGCGTTTATCGTGCAACCCTATGGTCAAACAGCGCAAAGTAGCTGTGCAGAGACAAGGCCTTTATTTCGAATCGTGAAGAGTCGATAAACGCGACATCCCGCAAATCACGTTCGTATAGTGGGGTTCAATATGTACATAGTAGAAACGCTGATTATGAGTGGCAAGACACGATAAACGCAAGTCAGCCGGAGCTTTGATGCCTAGGGGAACAGTGAACTGCCGTGGGCAAACCGTCCCTTCCCATCTTTTTTTCAAAATCTTGGATTAGGCTGAAGTCTGATCTGCTGAGGGCGACTGCATGTCGGGAGAAAGGTCGACGCGATCGGAGGCGTTGGTGACCTAGATCTTGGGATTCTGTCGTTATTTTGTGTAGGTTCATTACTGAAAAGCTATCTGAGGAATGAGAGGGTTTATTTAGAATCATCTTGTTTAAAATTATTTCATATATTTGATTCCACAGAGAATGTAGCAAACCACCCCGTGAGGTTTAGAGATGAGAACGGAGTGATCAATATCAATTATGGAGTCATTGAGATATATCATGATGGAATATGGGGTCCAATTTGCGACTATTACTTTTTCCAAACAGAGGTTAGTTTATTGCTTTGGTCAGGGTAATGAGGCTCCCTTTTTCGTAATTAAGAATGTAAACTATGTTTTTAAGTTCAATACAATGCAATTTTCCTACGAGTTTTGAATTTTCCGACTGTAGTTACATTCGAGCTCAATATGTTGTTTCACAAGAGAAATTTTAGATTTTGAGGGGAAAGTATTGCTATTACGAAACGACAAAAGTAGCCATACCTTTTTTTATTTAAATTTTTATATTGATCACCTTGCATAGCATATTAGTGCAAATAATGTGAATAATTCCATAAATATTTTTTCAAACATGAGAGTTTCATAAAAGATTTGTGATATGCAAAGAAATTTCAATTTAGAATTTGCAAATGTCCATATAATATTTCTGATTCATTTAGTTTATTTTATGATAAAGCATATCATTATGTTTCTAACTTTACAATAGATCCTTTGTAGTCAGCTCGGTCATACGGATTTAACGATGAGCGGTTACTTAAGTAACTACGATGGGAAATACACGTCAAGTGGTCCAATGTCGTTCCGCATGTCACTTTGTCCTTCTTCCTTCGATTCATATGGTTTTGATGCGGACAAGATATATGAATGCAGACATGATCCATGGGGTGGTTCTGACAATTGTTCAAGGGATCACATGGCTACAGCCAGATGCGTCTATATGGATCAGACGAATTATCCAGGTAAGTAGGACCCCGTTTACAGTGAGAAAAGGGCCAGGGCCGGGCCGGGCCGCGGCCGAACCAGGCCTACTCGGCCCCGCAATTTTGTGCGTTTACAGTGGCAGGCTCGGCCGCGGCCTAAATTGTAACCTTTCAATATTTTGTCGTAGTGGCGCTCTGCATGTAAACAAACGATTATTTGGGGGGCGCGCCGGGGGTCACAGTGCAGGTCCGGTCGATCGTTACATGCATGCATGCAGCGCAGTACGGCGTGATTATCCTATGACGTAATGATCCTTTCACTTCCGGGGTAACAGTTGGCCCCGCAATTGGCCGCGCATTTGGCCCTGCGTGCGTTTACAGTGAGAAAGCCCGGGCCGAGCCGCGGCCTGGCCGCGGCCGAGACTACCTCCAGAGCAGGGCCAAATGCGCGGCCACTTTTGGCCTCGCATTCCGGGCCTTTTGCGCGTTTACAGTGCTAGGCCGGCCGCGGCTCGGCCCGGCCTGGCCCGGCCTTTTTGCTCACTGTAAACGGGGTCTAGGACTCGTTGATTTGTCCATCGCGACCAGACAGATAATCACAATAACGTTGAGGAGCGGATCAGACATTATTATGATACCTGTAAAATGCCGATGTATTGCCTATATACTTCCACATGTACTTCCACATGTACATGGAGGTGGTGGGGAGGAGGGAGGTGGTGAGGAGGGAGGGGTAGATGAATTATTCTATGCGCAATACTCATGTTATATCTGTGTAATTATTTTATTCATTTGGACGCCTGAATCAACAAGCTAAAACAAGCTTTCTACAGGTGCTCCCTTTTCCTGCTACTCATTTTCACAGTTTGTTTAAATTTATTTAACATAATGCTCATGATTTGAATATTTTGAACTGTCTGTACTATATCACATGTATATATTTGTTCGTTTTTAATTGAAATAAAGTCTTTTGAATTGAATTGAATTGAATATTACGTTCTTATAACTACGCTAATGAAGCATAATGAGGGTAATTAGTCCATACCACTGTTATTTAATTCATCGTGCTTCATTCAAAGCCACAGTCTCACCCGAGCCCACGTACATGTAGGCGTATCGCACACGTAGGGCAGTACATTGTCATACCTGCACATTTTTTCTACATGGGCAAATTTGACCTGGGATCGAGTGGTCACATCACCTGCGTCAGGTCCACGTAGAAAATGCTTATATACTGTACCCTGCAAATAACGAAGAAAATTCTCAAGTACTACCCTAGTCCATATTCAGTCTGTTCTTTGTTTTTATTCTTCTATCACACGCATCGATCCAACACACAGCGCGCTCTCTCCACTGATCGCGCTATCCCCCAAATTTCCGTCCACACGAACACGTTATCGGGGTACAGAATGAGAGGAATGGCTATGTCTACTTTCAACGTTGAGGGTGTGTTATTTTATCAGCTGATTGGGTGCGCGACACGGAAACGGTACATCTTACCCACGTACCCCCGCCTTCCCACCCATGCACCAAGGAGTTATTACAAACCACGCGGTAGCCGCGACAAATCACCGAAGACCCAAAATTGTGCATGTCCAAATTTTCTCCACGTAGGAAAATTAGGCTACGCGGGGGTCAGGTAGCTTAAAATTTGATTTTTATTTGATTTTGATTTTATTATCTCCTGCATTCATGTAAGTACACAGTTTTTCGATAATAATAATATGAAGTACAATAAGTATTTTTCCGACAATGAATCATAAATAAGCAAATATATGTATATAAAAAATTGTTATTTTCAAAAACGAAATGATAAACTGTCATAGATACTAAATTTCTTCAAACATTATAAAATATTATACAAATATTTGCGGAAGAAGGACTGTCATTGTAAGCAGTTTGCTTGATAATATGACAGCCCCAGAAAAAAAACTCATGAAATAGATTAACACATTTATTAAGCAGAACGGATAGGTAATTTAAAATAATTTAAAATTACTTGCTAGTGCGCGCGGGCCACACGCGGAGGGCCACGTACAACCCCAAAATCTATACGTGGACCACTCGCTACGTCTACGCGGGTCGGATGAGACCGTGGCCTTAATCCACGGTCTCATCCGACCCCACGTAGGCGTAGCGCACACGTAGGGCAGTACATATTCATACGTGGCCATTTTTTCTACGTGGGCAAATTCTACCTGAGAGTGGACACATCACCTGCGTCCGGTCTACGTAGACAATTCGCAAGTACAACCCACGTGCCCCCACGTGCCCCACGACGCACCATCCATACACCAGCCACGTGGTAGCCGCGACAAATCATCGCAGACCAAAAATTGTGCATGTCCAAATTTTCTCCACGTAGGAAAATTAGGCCACGCGGGGTTCGGGTACCTTGACTTGCGTAGTGCACGCGGGCCACCCGCGGAGGGCCACGTACAACCCCAAAATCTCTACGTGAACCCCTTACTACGTCTACGCGGGTCACTTGAGACCGTGGCCTAATTAGCAATCAATTTTTGTACGCTGTCACTCGTTTATGGAGCGTCGAAGACCGCAACAATCACTGATGCAGTCCTACGTCAAATGAGATCGCGTGTCTAACGGGCATAATGCATATACGTTTACGAGACGTCATTTGCTGACGCGTCGTGTCTAACGGGCATATAATGCATACGTTTACGAGACGTCATTTGCTGACGCGTCGTGTCTAACGGGCATAATGCATATGTTTACGAGACGTCATTTTCTTACGCGTCCAGTGACTGGTGTGGTCTTTGACGAGCCAATTGAGAGAGATATGTGTTTTTTTCTTTAAATGAATGCAAGGTGAGCAGTGCAAACATTGCGTTTAATTTACTGACGCATGCTCTGATTACAGTCACAGGCATAATACGAGGTTACAACCATTGAAATGACACCTTGGGTACACAGGCTACACAGCAGATGAACGAACCTCTTTGGCTATAAGTCAAATACACAGATTTGTTATTCTATACACGGCAGATAACAAGGTCATGTTTCAACCTAACAGTCCTTTGAAATAATTCCTGGAGAAATTTGTTCAATATTATTTCATCCATACCCCTAGTAAGCATGGGTGTCGATCCGGGGGGGGGGGATGGGGATATATCCCCAATATTTCAGGTGGGGGATGGCCTGTACAATCACCCCCCCCCCAATAATTCACCATCAAAAATAAAAAAATGAAGAGAAAAATTAATGATGAGAGCCCGATGAGAGTAATGGTTATTACTCGCAAGATGACCATCAATATACACATTTGCTCTCTCATTTTCATAATACATACATATACATATATAAATAGAAAACGAAGTAAATGAGAAAACCGTATATGAGACAAGAATAAATTGAATTCTCGCTCATACGGCTTCATCAGGAATTGATGAATTTATTCAATTTATTCAATCAACAGCATCATAGAAATGCAGTGCGCCAAATGCAAAGCCGCAGCGTAAAAAGCAACGAGCTAAATGTTAAGCGCGAAGCGCAAAAGTGCAAAAAAAAAGAAGTAGAGAGTGGGAGAGAGAGAGATAATGAGAGACAGAGATGATAATAACCCAGGTAGCAAGCCCATTTGGGACCCACATGGGTCCCATATGGAAAATCATCTGGGGCCCTAAGGCATCTGCACCCAAGAAGCATATGGGACCCATATGCGTAAACCCATATAAGACAGATGGGACCCAGATGGGACCCATACCAAACTGGGCCCAAATGGGTATGCCCAGCTTAATCCCATTTGTTACCCATATTGGTTAACCCAGATATATCCCATGTGGGTTAACCCAGATTTTCCCCATGAGTTACCCATATGGGCATATTCATATTCTACCCATATGTGTACGCCCAGCTCATTCCCATCTGGAACCCATAAGGGCTGGCCCAGATAGATCCCATATGGGTTACTAAATATTGGCCCCATATGGGATACATAATTATATGGGTTCCATTTAATAGCCCAGATGGCCCAAGTGACCCAGATCATCCCCATATGGGCCCCATATGGGATTGCTACCTGGGAAAAAGGGAAAAAAAAGAGAAAAGGAAGAAAGACAAGAGAAAGAGGGACATATATATTACAGCATTTTCTTCTGGAAACTGATGTGAATGGGCGATGAAAAAAGAGGTTGACTTTAAAGTAACCTACAATGAAATATTGCTCATGTTTATTTCTTACAATGTCAAAATTACTTTACGGGATCCCCTCCCTAAAAAGCTTAGGCATGGGTGATGGTAGGTATGAGGTTAATGCATGATCAGGAATTAGTTGAGTAGATGGAAAAGAAGTGAGAAATAAGCTGAAAGAAACATGGAAAATTGCCATGGAATGATGGAAGGCAATGTGAGACAGGCCCAACATGTTCTAAAACAAGTAATAATATTCAAGAATAGTTATGATTTCTTTCACCTAGGAGTTCTTCAAAAACTAATTAAAAACGAGTAAATAATCAATGCCACATTATTGACAGGGCTTAAAAGGAAAGTGAAAAGAAAAACAAGAAACAAAAAAGATTGAATGAAGTTTGGGACTTTTTGTTTATAACACCCTTCCAATAATAATGCACCTTCTAAGACTGGTTATAGTTTTTGAAAAAAAATAGTGCTCTGGTCAGGGCCTTAGGGGAATATTATGCTTATATTTTAGAGCGTATCTGGTATGATAAGTATATCTGGGTGAAGAAGGAGATAATGGAAGTTTGTTGTTTGGTAGTTGGAACGTAAGTTTTATATTATGTTTTTAAGAAACAGACAGTTTGTATGAGATCAGGAGTGGAAATTTTCTGTCATTTTGAGAACCAAATTTTGCATCAGTGATATTCTGTTTCATTGAATTGAGTTTCCCGCAGAGAGGATTCAGTTGGTTTAATTAAAGAAGGAAGAGAGTCAAATGAAGAACCAAAAGCAATATGTTTTTCATTTACTAATGAGAACTATGTTTTTTGAGATCTCCTTACACAGAATATTGGAATGGGTTTTTCACGATGAATGTTGTTTGGAGACATCAATATTCATAAAATGTATGTTTCTATCACCAGGAAATAAAGAATTTTCTGTCTACATGAACCTTTCCTGGTTGCTTATTAATGCATTTGCCCACTGGTAACATAATACTTTCACAAGTTGATATCCCTCACCATTGGATTTTTTTTTGGTAATGTCTAAATTTCGTTTAAAAATAGATGATATCAGTCTGGTAGGCCTACACTGCAGGCAAGAGTCAGGACTAACATTTAGCGTGTTATTAATTTTATTACCATCGTATATTCTCTGAAATGTTATCTTTATTGAGGGTGACTTGAAAAAGTTAATAACTTGGAAGGGAGGGGGTGCAACCTGCCACACGCTTCTACCTCTTGGTTGCTTTGATCCATTGCCGAAAATATTTTGGCACCTATCATCCCCCCCCCCAACCACGGATACAAATCAATTTGTTCAATTTTATTTCATCCATACCCCAAGGAAGGGAATGTTTTGATACATGAAGAAATTACAAGCTAAACTCTGATGAAGTGCTTTTGCTTTGCTATTTCAGATGTAGGAGTAAGTTGGCAACCCGGTCTCAGCGGATGGGAAGTTTTCTAGTCGCCATTGCTGTGATGATACCAATGTGTCTTATCATTGGTTGCTGCTATCGAAGTCGACGTTCTCTAACAGTCATAGCCACGGGTGCTCCTCCTGCTTCTTACACGGCAGCTACCAGTGTTACGCATATTGATGGGGTATCCTCAGAATCTACAACCCCTGCTCCACCCTACGTTCCTCCATCACCGACTCCTGCCGAGTCTCCTCCTACATATGATTCTGTTACTGCACCCATGACCCAGGCTAATAATACCGATGCCTGTATGACAAATAATGCAGAGAATTGATGAAATAGTAATTCTCAGAGTGTGAGCCCTTTTTACAAACATAGCCTGTGATTTGGTGCGATATTTCCACCAAAAGCCTGAAAGAAGAAGAATAGTCATTAAAACTATTCATAATCACTAGTCTTGTATCAGTTACTTCACATTCACATCTAATTTATAGCCAGTAGCTCCCTTTCTCCGAGAACGACAAATGTTTGACTCCTTACCCACTTCAATCATCCAACGTGTTTCTACAGAAGACCCGGAATGTAACAGTGTTTTGAAATCATATAGACAGTATCATGCCACTCGCCCACTTTCCTTCAGTTACAACATAAGCAAAGCACATACTCGGCATTTCCAGTTTCTTTCCAGCTAGATTGAGATTATATGAATTGTATTATAATCCCTGCTGTTATAATATCAGCGACATTATATCAGCGATAAAGTGTTATTATGACATGGAAAAGTATACATGTAAAACAAATCTGAAAGAAAAGGAATTTATGAAAAAGTGGTTACTTTTTGCAAAGTGTTTCTGATTGTTTATTTCTTCTAAATGATTTTGCCAAGTAAATCTGTGATATAAATGCAATTTGTAACATCTATAAATGTATGTTCTTATCATATTTTGAATGGCCAGGAATATAATTTTGAAATTCTGCATGTATTATATATCTTTTCTTGTATACATATGTGAACGATATTGTTTAATAAAAGAACCCTGTGGAAGGGGAAATCCTTGCTGTTAATGATGTGTTGTATCAGCTAGTCTTCTCAGCAGGCCTTAACTCAATATTACTGACAGTTTCTATTCTAGTGCTTCATACATATTTTTTAAAATATAAATACTGTTACATGAATACATAAATTTTGATAACAAATTATGTATACCAAAACGTGAATTGTGAAGGGGAAAAAAATGGTTCAATTTTATATGTGATGTAATTTCGATTTATGAAAGGGAGAACATGACTTTGTACAACTTCAGATTATCAGTCATTCACTTCATGACCATGGGTAATAAATGTATATTATTCACAACCCCGAAAACAAAACAATTCATGAGTGGAGCTTAAAGTATAGAATACTTGTAATATCTTTGTCGCGAAGGTGAGTGTTGGCATTACACCGTGTTTCCGCTTTTCATATCCGCCCGTCCGTCCGTCTGTCATCCACCAGGATTTCACAATAATTTTTAAGGATCATTTTAAGGCTGATGAACTTTAAATATACGTGTACATGTACTGTGATTTGGAAAGGGAATCACTATGCCTACAGTATAGGTTAAAATGCCCACATTATTTTGCTCTCGTGTGCTCCCTTTTCTATCCCAGCAAAATTGTGACTAAACGGGCTCATACAGGGGTGATTTTTTTTACTTGCCCCCGGCCCCTACCTTATTTAACAAATTGTATAGTACATGTATTTCTTGTAGTTTGTTAAATGGATGCATATCGGAGTCGACTCTCTTAAGGTGAGGAGAAGTATATGGTATTGAATGTCGCGATATGTGTTTTTGATGTGTTTTTGCCTTCGTTTATGACCTCTATTTGACAATGTATACAACACGACCTCAAAAGTCTTGCCATAGCAAATGCTTTTATTCATTCTTTAATTAAAAAAATATGCAAACATTAGGCTAAAGCGTTTCAAGGTTAAAATACAAGGTACATTAATTGATACAAAATAAGAAGAACAAAAGGGACCACCATTAAAAGCCTATTGAGGCTTAACAGGTTGATGGTCCTAAGAATTGGCAAGTACTAACATACATGTAAATATTTCGAGGGAGGAAACTGTATATCGTTTATATTTTTGTTTTCTTAATTTGGCTTGATGAATAGCAAGTAGTCGGCCTATTTGAGATGACTGTCGGTTCCTTTTAATACAAACGCACTCTTTGGCATTCATCACCGTGTGCAGGATAAACAGATATTAAAGCTAATATTGAGCTTTGGTATGGGCATCGTGAGTTGAGTTATGCTTCTCTAATATGTTTTAGGTTTTATATGTATTTAAATTATACATGTATTATATTATGTTATATTGTTATTAACTTTGTTATACAATAACTGTTATTATCTTAATTTCCTGGACCCCAGGGAAGAACAGATTTGTTATACTAACAAAGCTGAATGGGTTATCTGGCCATTCACTTTACCATTGATTTTACTATGTACAAGCATTTTCTTTGTATTGTTTTTTAACATTGTGATATGGACAATAAATACCAATACCAATACCAATGGCTATAATTCATTCTGGATTGTTTATCCTGCAGTAAACTGATTGTTTGAAGTTTGAACCATTAACATAAAAACAAACTCACACAAACTTACTGGAAATCATCTTCAATAAAACCTACAACTTTCATTTGCACATAGGGATAATGATACATTTACCGGAATAAGATAACAAGAACACAATTTCTGATGTTAAATTGGACTGGCTTCCAGTGGAACTGAATGAAACTACCCAGTTGAAAGAAATCATGAATAAAAATAAATCAACCTCTCTCTCCCTCTCTTTCTATTTTAGCTCTATGTAATCAACTTCCTGTCTTGTCTCCAAATCCATTCTTTAATTTACATCTGTAATTTTTTCTCTCTTCTTGTCTTCTCCTCATGTTATTTTCTTATAATGTATTGATATCATTTTGAAACTTTTATATGTTGTTTACCTTTGTCTATTTATAATGAAAGTATTGAATAAAATGAACTGATCTGAACTGAACAATCTGATATGTTCACGGTGCACATAAGCTATATATTTTTGTTGCGGTCTACTAGATTGATTGACTGGGTTCATTGATATAATTCGAATGTATCATTATTCCATCCACCCAAAAAATAATTGTATTGCATTTATTTCAACTTTAGAATTAGCAAGGTCAAATTTTGTTCATGCAAAACATGTTTTGAAGATCAATAGAGAAATAAAATATTCAGTACTTGTATAATTTTCATTCATACCAGGATACCTTATTTATTTAATTCAATTCAATTCAAAATCGATTAATCATGCACAAAATAACATGGCATAAAAATCACTCTCCGGCTGTTTCTGCAAATATATTCAACATCAATTAACATACTATCAATTTATACAAAATCAGGAATAAATACAACCTACAATTGAACACGAGTACAAATTGGTATAGGCCTAACATAAACATACATGTGCATGACTAGGAGAAGAAAAAACTTACAACAACAGTAGTACCGGACAGATAGAGGAAGAGAAACCAGATATTGGGTGAATACAAAATGATAAATAGGTATGTGTCATAGGCATGTGTTATTT
Organism: Mesocentrotus franciscanus; assembly: GCA_037976565.1. NCBI lineage: Eukaryota > Metazoa > Echinodermata > Echinoidea > Camarodonta > Strongylocentrotidae > Mesocentrotus > Mesocentrotus franciscanus. The sequence continues at coordinate 1,090,269 of CP137669.1, read as the reverse complement.
GGTCACATGACTCAATTTTTACATGCTACATGTAGAAAATAATAGACTGAAAAGGAGTATAAATTGAAAGGGTGTTCAGCTTTGGTATAGAAACATAAAAACACAAATTACTACCGTAGACATATCAGAAATCACTAATGGTGTTATCACTATACGGTTAAGTAAGGTAGATCAGCAAAGTTTAAATGTGCAGTAGATCTACATGTATGTATCCTTAATTTCTGATTCCGTAACTAACAATTAACAATTACCTCCTGACCCTGTCATTGTACAATGTCATGGGACGTATGAGAAATGACCCCTAAACCTTTTTTTTTACTGTCGGTAGCCGGACACGTCCTGATTTGTTGAAATCTATCTAAGTATCTTCTCCCGGTTCGGAGGTTGATTGCAACATTTCTCCATTTCACTCTATCTTCTGCCATTCTGGTGCACTCTTGCAGTTTTAGTCCACTCCAGTTCTTGACATTCTCTTCCCAGTTGATTCTGGGTCTCCCTCTCGTTCTAGTTTCTTCCACTCTTCCCTCCAACACATCCTTTATTAAAGAGGCTTTGGTGCCTTTTAACATGACCAAAGTATTTGACTTTTCTCTCCTGTCCATGTTTCTGCTCCATACAATAGGACAGACCATACATAACAGTTTACTAGTCTTAAAATAAGCGCAAATTTCACTTTCTGTGAATAAGTATTTCATTGCCAGAAATGTATTCCGAGCTATTTCTATTCTTCTTTTTATTTCTGCTTCGCATCTGGCATCATCTGTGATATTTTGTCCTAAGTAGATGTAATTACTGACCTGCTCAATGATATGTCCATCGAGTTTCAAACAGATTCTAGGCTTATTCTCTGTTCTACTGAAAATAATAGACCTAGTTTTCTTGACATTCATGCATAGACCAAACTCTTAACTTTTGACTTTTACAATATTCAATCAGGCGCGTAGCCAGGGGGCGGTGGGCGCCCCCCAAAAAAAAAAAAGAGAGAGAAGAAAAAGTAAGAAAACGTAGGAAGAAAAAGGAGCAGACAAAGAAATATTTCTGAAAATTCAGACAAGGATTAAGAGTCGAGAACGGTACAACGAATCGTTTTCTTTCTCTAATAATTTAATGAAATGTCAAAGCTTCTGCGCTTCGCGCGGGAGGGGGGAAACTGAATTAGGCAAAGATTAAGAGTCGAGAACGGTACAACGACTCGTCTTTTTTCTCTAATAATTTAATGAAATGTCAAAGCTTCTGCGCTTTGCGCGGGAGAAAGAAAACTGGATTCAGACAAGGATTAAGAGTCGAGAACGGTACAACGAATCGTCTTCTTTCTCTAATAATTAAATGAAACGTCAAAGCTTCCACGCTTCGCGCGGGAGGGGGGCCCGGGAAACTGAATTCAGACAAGGATTAAGAGTCGAGAACGGTACAACCAATCGTCTTCTCTCTCTAATAATTTGATGAAACGTCAAAGCTTCCGCGCTTGGTGCGGGAGAAGGGAAACTGGATTCAGACAAGGATTAAGAGTCGAGAACGGTACAACGAATCATCTTCTTTCTCTAATAATTTAATGAAATGTCAAAGCTTCTGCGCTTCGCGCGGGAGGGGGAAAACTGAATTAGGCAAGGATTAAGAGTCGAGAATGGTACAACGAATCGTCTTCTTTCTCTTATAATTTGATGAAACGTCAAAGGAACCCCCCCTCCCTGCACCCACCCCTTATAGGGAGCGCGCTTCGCATGCTCACTACCGCCACCCTAAAATAAAATCCTAGCTACGCGCTTGTATCCAATCCATGTTGTAAATCTGCTTCATTCTCTGCGCAAAGAACAGTGTCATCAGCATAACGTAAATTATTAATATTTACGCCCCCAATACTAACACCTTTCATATCTGAAATTTCCCTGAATACCAACTCTGTGCACAAGTTGAACAGAGATGGGGACATTACGCATCCCTGAGGATTTTTGTGTAACCTGTAATTTCATTGTTAATTTTGATGGCAGCTGTCTGCTCCAAGTAAAGTTTAGAGAGACGTATGTTCTTACCATCCAGATTAATTTTTTGTAAGCTTTCAATCAATTTGTCGTGGTGAATTTTGTCGAATGCTTTAGAGTAGTCAATAAAGCACACATATATTTCTTTGTTTACTGCAATATACCTTTCTGTCATCATTCTCATACAGAATATGGCTTCTCTAGTACCACTTTGAGGTCTGAAACCAATCTGTTCCTTTCCTACTTCATTGTCAATTTGAATTTTTATTCTGTTGAGAATGATCTTTAAGAGCAACTTGGTTACATGGCTCATAAGGCTAATTATCCGGAAATCTTCACATACACTTGCCTTAGGCTTCTTTGGAATTGGCACAAATATCGACTTTTTCAGATCTTCAGGAATATGATCTGTATTGTATATCATTTGGCAAATACTAGTCAAATGTTCAATCCCAAATTCTTTTAAGGCCACAAGTTCTTCCCGTATTATCCCCTCTGGGCCTTCAGATTTAAAAGCTCCCAGTGAATGCAGAGCTTGTTTAACTTCTGATTCAAGTATAATTGGACCCTCGTTGTCAGTGATTGGAAGTTCTGGACCTCTCTCATCATCAAATAGATCTTGGATATATTCTTCCCGTCTTTGTTTAATATCTTCCTTTTCAAAGAGGGCACAAATATCGACTTTTTCAGATCTTCAGGAATATGATCTGTATTGTATATCATTTGGCAAATACTAGTCAAATGTTCAATCCCAAATTCTTTTAAGGCCACAAGTTCTTCCCGTATTATCCCCTCTGGGCCTTCAGATTTAAAAGCTCCCAGTGAATGCAGAGCTTGTTTAACTTCTGATTCAAGTATAATTGGACCCTCGTTGTCAGTGATTGGAAGTTCTGGACCTCTCTCATCATCAAATAGATCTTGGATATATTCTTCCCGTCTTTGTTTAATATCTTCCTTTTCAAAGAGGATAGATGTTCCATTTTGTTCTTGATACATCCGCTTGCTGCCTTGTTCTTCTTCTTTTTAAAATGCTTGATTTCTCTGTGCATTTCATTTGTTTGGTTTGTCTTGGATAAATGCTCAATTCTAACACATTTATGAGTTAGCCATTCTTCTTTTGCTCTTTTACATTCATTATCAATTTCCTTGTTGATGTCTCTGTATGATTTGGAGTTTCTGACTTGCTTTTGCCTCTCCTGCATCAAGTTCAGAATCTTTTCTGTCATCCATGGTTGTTTTGCTGGTTTCTTTTTAGTTGGTAGTGTCCTATTTCCATGCTGAATGCTTTTTTCAAGCATTTCCATTCCACTTCTAGTTTCTCAATATCATTTACTTTATTATTTGTTTGTTCTATTTCTTCTGTGACTAGACAATTATACCGATTTTTAACTTCCATAAGGTATTTTTCTGCTATGTCTGTTTTATTTAGAGCTGTGACATCTGGGAGAGGGTTTCTTTTGAGTTTGAGTTTATTGGTTTCACATTTCACATGCAGACACAATACAGGTAACAAAATATACATAAAAGACATATTGTTTCATAATTTTCAAAAAATGATTATATCATTGACAAATTAATCAGACTACAAAGTTACATATCATCAAATTTGCTTGACAACTATTATCATTAAAAGGAAACCAAGACAAGAAAAGCACAAAACTGTGAAATGTGCAGGAACCTATAGAAAAGCATAGCTTGTAAAGAATAGGTTCCTGGGAGACTTGAAAAAATGACAGGGACAGAAAATGTTTACTTTAGAGAGACGTACATAATTAAATGTAAGAGGGCAGTAATTTGACAAATCATTTTTTACGAGTTCAATAAAATAAAATACAGAAAAAAAGAAAAAAGAAAAAGAAATACACTAAAAGGAAGAGGAGTAACAAGCCAATAAATAGCAGAATATTCACCTATTTCCACCACATGTTTGCACCACCTGAACGTTTATAAAACCAAACACTAGAAGTCATGGATTATTCATTCATTCCCTGATAAAATTCACTTATGTCACAGAAGCAAAAGAACGCCTAGAATTACAATGAATTGTAAAATGGTACACGTTATAAGGAAAAAGAACATTTTTGTTCTGGGGAGTGTATTCTTTAGCTTTATTTCGACTTCAGTAATCACCGGGTTGTGATCAGAATCTATGTCAGCCCCTGGGCATGTCTTTACCTGCTTGATACAATTCTCGAACCTACTCTTTATTAAAATGTAGTCGATCTGATTTCTCTTTACATCTCCTGGGCTTTTCCAGGTGTAGGTTCTTCTTTTATGTTTTTGGTAAAAGCTGTTGGTTATCACTAGATCGTATTCCTTACAGAACTGAACAAGTCGATCACCCCGTTCATTACGATGGCCTAGTACATATTGTCCAACAATCTTTCCTTCCTTACCTTCACCGACTTTAGCATTCCAATAACCTATCATGATAACAACTTCTGTTGATTTTGTTGATATTTGATCGTAATATTTTTCACTTGTTCATCACTGTAATCACTGGTTGGGGCATACACTTGAATTACTGCTATGTTAAACGGTTTAGCTTTCAGCTTCATTAACATAATTCTCTCATTTCATGTTCATTAATCTAGAATGTGTTTCTCGAGATTTGTTGAAAACAATATGCATATGTAGAGGATGAGATTCATCCTCAGTGATGTGATTGAACTTATCCCTTACAGCTGATTCAGCTATCTCTTCGAGTTGTTTAACCGGTAAGCCAATTACCTTACTTGCAGTTTTCATTACCCTCATCAGTTTCATTTTGTTTTGAGAGGTGAGACCATAGTACCAGACAAGACAGGAGAAGGAGATAATTGGTTTGATGATGCTATCATAGAAGAAGAGAAGAGTCTCCTTTCTGATATTGAATGCTTTCGATTTCCGTAGGAGATATAACCTTTTGTTAACTCTTGACACAATGGTTTGATTATTAGTATTCCAACTAAAATCCTTGTCAATGTGGGTTCCTAGATATTTGTAGTTCGAAAGCATCTCGATATCATCTTGATCAATAGCCAACGGCAAAATAACATTATCCTTTTTCCTGAAATCCACAATCATTTCTTTCGTTTTCTTAATATTAAGGATCAGTGACATTTGTTTACACCACGTAACAAAATCGTCCACCTTGGTTCTATACATGTTCTCATTCCTATCTGTAATTAAACCAATTATGCAAGTGTCATCCGCATATTTCACAACTTTCCAACACGAATTTGTCTGGTTTTCTACCTCACTTATATTCATGTCATCTTGTTGATAAGTATATAGGGCACAACCGTATTGAAAGCAGAGGAGAAATCAATGAATAACACCCTTACATATTATGTCATAGGTTTCTCAAGGTGACTTAAAATTGTATGTGACAAAACAGCAGCATCATCATCAACTCCCCTATTCTTTTGATAGGCAAACTGCAATGGGTCAGTAAATGCCTTTGTTTCCTTCATCAAGATACCTTTAACGACTCGATCAAAACATTTCATGATCACTGATGTTAATGCTATGGGTCGGTAATCATTCAAATCTTTTGTTTTGGATATTTTGGGTACTGGTGAAATAATGGCTGATTTCCAAAGCAATGGGACTGAATGGAAATCCATCGACCACTGAAAAAGCATGTGAAATACCTCTAACAGCTGTTGACAACATGACTTTAAGACTTCACCACCTAATCCATCAGAACCAATATCCTTACTACACTTACCAGAGTTTAACGCCTTCTTAACATTATGTTCATTGGTGACTACTCTATCTTCTTCTGTAACATGTGATGAAATTTCCTCCTTAATATTTGACAACTCCACCATATTCTTGTCAACTTCTACGTCAAAACGTAAGAAAAAGTTACTCAAATTCTCAACAAACACCTTGGGGTTTACGACAGAAGCGAGCGTGCTTTTTTTTGGTACCCTGTAATTTTCCTGAAACTTCCCCATGCTTTCTTCGAGTTTCCTGTACCTAAGCTATGTTCCATCTTAGACCCGTACTCTCTCTCTCTCTCCTCGGCTCTTACGTATCATGTACTTTTTAAACTCTCTGTGAACTTCTTTCCTTTGCTCAAATTTATTTCTGTTATGGGCATTCAATTTGTCTTTCAAGAACAACTTACATGTTTTATCTACCCATGGTTTGTTATTTGGGAACATCTTAATACACTTCTCAGGTATCAACATATTTTCACAAAATCTTATATAAGAACTCATTACTTCAGTAGTATTATCAAGCGACTGTTCGACTAATATCTCCCAGTCTGTGTATTCTAGACAGGCTTGCAATGCAGCAGTACTCGCTTCATTCCACTGTTTCATTTATTTTCGATTTATCAAGTTTAATTTTAATCAAATTCATTTCAACTTCCTTTATTGCTTCCAGATTTAATATTATCTCCAGTTTAACGATTGCCTCCAAACAGGACCATTCCACCCTCATGAAACCATGGTCAAATATATCATTGTTCTATTGTTTTAGATTTATGCTTTTACGTAGGATTTTAATTACAAGGTATATGTTTTGTACCGTATTGCATTTTGGATACACAACAGCATATTTTATTGGGATGCTTAAATAATAATTGCAATGGTGCTCATTATTTTATCATTTTTTGTTTTCCTAATTTGTTCGCTCTCTTTGCGGTAGCTACACCGTCGAATGTGAGTCCAACACTGGTATCTGCAAGTGCTGGACTGAATCAGTGGGAATACTTTTTTAGAGAGCTATTGCTTTCATCTTACTTTAGATCTGTGTGATTTGCTGTTGTTATCATCGGCATCGATCTAAATCAACAAATACACCTAGCAACGTAAACTACACATCTACAAACAATGGATCTGGGTCGGTAATGGTGGCGTCACCACCACCTCGATGTGTCCCTTCTCCACCATCTCCTACGGAATTACCACCAAGCTATGATTCAGTAATCCAACCAACAAATCAAACCGATCAACCGACTGACAACGTTACCCGTTCAGAAGACGTGACTACCAGTGATGCTAATAGTAGCATTCATTTATCGCTAACACCCACCAATGTCTCGAACGTTGGTGATCATTCAGATGCCAGGTCGACGAATCTAAAGAGGACAATAACACTAGTGATATTGACAATCATTCAGAAGCCATCACTCCAAAGAACACTCATAATATTGATAATGTAACCTTAGCGTCAAATGAAGCTCATGTGTAACATACCTGGCCCTGTCAATATAGTGTTTATTGTCCCTTTCTCTGAAATAAGGAGCTAAGCTGACTCTTAGATGACGTTCATCCTCTGCTCCTGCAATTTGTGGCCACTGCGTTATTATCATAGAGGTGTCGTGGTCGAGTGGATATGTCACCGGACTGTGGATCACAAGGTCCGCGGTTCAAGTCCCGCCGCGGCACTAATGTCCTTTGGCAAGACATTGATCTACATTTGCCACTCTCCACCCAGGTGTTAAATGGGTACCCGGTAGGATGCGAAAGTTAATGTGGTTTGATGATTAGCAGGTGGCGCTTGTAAAATGGCGACTGGCTGGAATGCTCCCCAGGGAGTGGAGAATGTGCATACATTGTGTGCGAGTAAGCATGAATCCGATGACCGGGGTAATAATAGATATCTGTAAAGCGCATTGAGAGGGCCTGCGGTCCTGAAATGCGCTATATAAGGACGAACTATTATTATTATTATACAATAAGCTAACAATTAATTATAAAAACAAAAAAGAAAAAGGGCCATGTTAATACATGAAGAAAGTAGGAATAAATTACAGTAAGGCTTTTTTATTGGCTGTTTTAGGACACGAGAGATGGAGTGAACCCGGGGGTGGGGGGCGGGTAGTGATTCACTAATTGGGAACGATATTCTTAGGAGTGATATTGAGCCTAAGAGCGATTTTTAAATCTCATTTGGGATCGATTTTAGCTGTTAGTGAATCACCCCCCGTTCTTGCTGGATGGAAGATTTCCCTAATAATCATTGATGTGGTAATACCAATGTGTCTTATCACTGCATGGTTCTTTGGGTCACATTCATACGTTTATAGTCTAGCCATTATAGGAAGCCACATTGGTGCGGAAACTTGAAGGCATAATATGAACATGGACGTAATACCGAAGGTCCATTCTTGTCTGAACAGAGACAAGCCATGGTAAAAGTGTCCCTGGTCTGATAAATCACAGATACAACCGCAGTGGAGCTACTACGAAGTATAGGGCCATGGTGTAACCGGTCAGATTAGCGTTGCAATGTTCTTTAAAAACAATTATTGTAGTTTAGTGTATATTTCTTGCGAAGTTTTAAACATGTACATTAAATTCTATTACGAGACTAGTTTTATATCGCAAAAATAATACTTGTACAAATAATTTATATTCAAATCATCTTGTAATATTGATAACCCATCTTTCGATATTGAAAGACTATGATGGCAAAGACCCATACAAATAATATAAGGTCGGAATCGCAGAAGACGGTATACACCTACACTGGGATGAACATATTGAATAACGAGTAGATTTTTCTTTCTTCAGTTTTTAGAGAACTAAAATGAAAACAACTGAAATTGTGTGTTTGAAAGTTCAGTTCAGTTCAGTTCAATTTATTAATTCTTCTCAAGCATAAAAACAATAATATAATATATGCAAAAATGGCAAAATATACATAGTAAGAGAAAAAACGGAAACTACAAAAAAGTTTATAAAAACTTGTATGGAGTAGTTCCCAGTAAAGGGAAAATACATGGTATAAACAATAGCAATAACAAAATACAAAATTATGCAAATTAATCAGTAACACACTACACCAACAAACACCAGCAATCATACAGGGAGGGTGGGGGGTAATGGTAATTTACATTTAATGGGGAAAAAAATTAATTTGAATAATCATCAATAAATATCCTTTTCAACTTTGCTTTAAATGAAGTTATATTTGTTGAACTCTTTAATTCCTCTGAAAGATTATTCCACACGCGTGGACCACTGTGTCTTAATGAGTTAAGTAAAATCTGTGTTTTAACTTTGGGATAATGAAATTTATTACTTGAGCGAGTACTGTGATTATGGACCGATCTATTTATGGTGAACAGTTGGGAAACATTGCAAGGAATAATATTATGGATTGTACGAAACATTACTAATGCTATTTGAAATGTATGTATATCATATATATTTAGGGTTTTTAAACGGAAGAATAATGGTCGCGAATGTGATCTAAAGGAAGAATTTGTGCATATTCTCAAAATTTTCTTTTGTAATTTGTGTAACGGTTCCAATTTCGTTGTTCCAACATTCGCCCAAATAATATTACAATATTGAAGATAAGGTAAGGCTAGACAATTATAAAGCATAAACATTTCCTTTTGTGGCAAAAATCACGAAGTTTACAAAGAATTCCTACAGTTTTTGAGATCTTGCTAGTTATAGTGGAACGATGGTTATTGAGAGATAGTTCGTCGTCTAAGGTTACTCCAAGAAATTTTATTGTTTGGGAACAACTTAAAGGGATCTGATTCATAAATAATCTTACATCACAAATATCATGTCTTATATGTTCTTTACAGAAATACATAACATTAGTTTTATCATATTTTATCACCAATTCATTAGCATGAAACCAATTTATAATCTTAATTAATTCCTCATTTGTCTTATTTACAAGAATATCAAAATCATTATGAGAAGCAACTAAATTAGTGTCGTCTGCGAAGAGGACAAAATGGAAAAATGAGGAAACATTACATAGATCATTTATATAAATTAAAAGGAGCGGGCCCAGTGTTGAGCCCTGGGGGACTCCACACCGGACCCTCTCATGATGAGAAATAACATTATTATGAACAGTATAATGAAAACGGTCAGATAGATAATCCTTAAACCAATTAAATGCAATACCACGTATACCAAAATCAGCTAACTTAGAAAGTAAAATATTGTGATTAATTACATCAAACGCCTTACTCAAGTCTAGAAATATACCAAGTGAGTGTAAGTTATTATTCATATTATTAAGGACATGATCATGAAGATCAATGAGTGCATGATCACAGGAGGAATTTGACCTAAATCCATATTGAGAATTATTTAACAGATTATTTTTATTAATATGACTTATAAGTCTGTTGTACATCAACTGTTCTAAGACTTTAGAAAAACAGGGAGTAATGTTATCGGTCTGTAATTTGAAAATATATGAGGATCTCCTTTTTTAAATACCGGAATAATCTTACCAATTTTCATGTCTTTAGGAAATTTACCAGAAGAAAGTGAAAGATTCATTATATGTACAAGAGGCTTAGTAATAAAATGTATAACTTGTTTGATCACTGACTGGTGTTAATTGTTTGAGTGCAGTACTTTTTAATTCAGTACTAAAAAATTGTAAGTGTCACGGTAATTAGGAAGAAAGAAGAGAGAGAGAGAGAGAAGAGGGAATAGTAGGTGAGGGAATTAGTCGAACGAGAGGGAGGAAAAAAGAAAGAAAATTATCATAGACGACATTCCGTAAAAAGTAGTTGTTTTGTGTTTAACAATTTACAACATGTAATATTTGGTGATTTTATTCCACATTTGCTTACTGGGTTACATAGACCAGTAATTAGAACTTGGAGGAACAGAAACAGACAGAGAAATTTAGAAGAAAAGAGAAGCACGCATCGAATGAAGAATGACAGTAGAGAGTGATGGAGAAAGAGGGTAAAAAAGGGATGGAGTAGAGAAAGTGGGAGTGGCGCGTGTGAGGGGTTGAGAGAGAGAGAGAGAGTCATGGTATTTGGAGAAAAAAGAATGTGTAGTATTTTCCTCATTTCATCCTTCTTCATTTTTCAATTTCATTTCTTATTTTGCAAAACTAATTTTGGAGGACATTGCTCGCTGATACCAGTCACTGCCACTCCTATGCTATATACCACGTCGGGGTCACCAGTGAAGCGGAAATTTGTCGCTGAGCAGAATGAAATGATAATAAATACCAATCTCCACTTACCGACTTTATGCGTGCAGAGATACCCAGGCATGAATCCTCCAAAATAAACAAATGTTCCAAATATTGCACAATTCCCAAGTTGTATTTCACAAAATCGATCACCACAGATAATATCTCAAAACTATACTTGGTTAGCACAAGCGATGTTTAGGATTGTTAGACGAAGAGAATAAAAAAAGGGTAAGAGGGGAGGAAGGATCCTGGAAGGAACTAATACTTGTTAAATTATCCTTGACAAGTGCAGATATTTTCTGGGCTTTTTGTTCATCATCGGCGCCAAAATGAACCCTTATACAATTAATACAAAACATAATATGACATCCTATATCAAACAAGGGTGATGAACGTGATCTGTACCATTTTTTTAAAAGCTGAATGAAGCCCCAATGAAAATTTGCAAAACAGAATAAAACGTTTGGTAAATAGCAAATAGGTTTGTTAACCAGCTCCGTCCGGTGCATATAGGCATTGTAATAAACATATTTTTCTCCTCGAAAGATGGTAGAATAAACACACCATGAATAGAACTAAGAACATCGAGTAAAATAAGGAAACTGTTATACCTTGAAAATAAAATATCAGTGGAAAGTATATAGCATACATAGCCGTTGGAGATATTCCATGTATGACATGTCATATCATGGTAGCCTATAGCTATAAACACCATTTTACACTGCCATAACTATAATGATGTGCGATCTCAGCTTAGAGGCGAGAAAGCATGAAACTGACAATGCTCACATTAATTTCATAGATCGTGCGTTGAAAGCCGCTGTGTCAATGTGATTAAAACCTTTCTGGCTCCCACCAAAGGATTATGACAAGGCAATTTTGATAAATTATGAGTCATGTCATTAATAGGCCTGCATTGAGATATGATAATGAACAGGAGTATGGTGAATGAGAAGGACTATCAGGCTCATAGATTCGTTCATCCATATTCGTGCAATATAAATTAATTAAACAGTCGAACTCTATAAGAAACCTCATGAAACTGCCATAAATGAGAACCCTTTTGTCTGTTTTCTTTCAGAGTGGAGTTTTTTTAAAGGGGGCATGGGGTTAAAATGGGTTCCCCATCTGAATAAGTATATGGCGCTATGAAAACACATCTTCAATCTGTTAAATAATACGAAGGTGATCAGGTGAGTAATCCAATACCTATGTATGGCCTCTATCAGTGGCGTAATGAGCAAAACAGTTTGGGGCGGGGGGCTTGCAGACACTAAAATCGGGATCACCCCAGTCTTACATGCTGGTCCCGCTGAACGTTTTTCAAAGTGGTTGGGGGGAGGCTAAAGTATTTACGATCAGGTAGAGCGTAGTGTGAATTGGCGTGGGGTCTAGGGGCAAAACCCCGGCAGGGGTCAAGGGGCAGAGTCCCCGGAAGCTCAGGGGATATGGGCAATAATTACGGTCAGATGAGCATATTTTGATACCTTATTCATGACACTTGCAGGTCACTAATTGGCGTGGGGTCCGATGGGCTGAGCCTCCTGAAACTCAGGGATTTGAGGCATTTTATAACGGTCATTGAGCATTCAGAGAGCCCGCCTTAGGCCCTCTGGTGGGGTCGAGGGGGCGGAGCCCCCGGAAGCTTAGGGGTTTTAGGCATTTAATTACGGTCAGATGAGCATAGTTTGATACCCTATTTGTGACACTGGCAGGTCACTAATTGGCGTGGGGTTCCGGGGCCGAAGTCCCCGGAAGCTCAGGGGTTTTATGCAATAAATTACTATCAGATGAGTATCCAGGGGCCTGACTTAGGGCTATTGGCTGGGCCCCTGAAAGCTCAGGGGTTTTAGGCGTTTAATTACGGTCAGATGAGCATATTTTGATACCTTATTTGTGACACTGGCAGGACACTAATTGGCGTGGGGTCCATGGAACGTAGCCCCCGGAAGCTCAGGGGTTTTAAGCAATAAATTACGGTCAAATGAGTATCCATGGGCTCGCCTTAGGGCCCTTCGTTAGGTCCAGGAAGCTCAGGGTTTTAGGCGTTTAATTACGGTCAGATGAGATTTTTTGATACCTTGTGACACTGGCAGGACACTTATTGGCGTGGGGTCCAGTTGCGGAGCCCCAGAAGCTCGGGGTTTTAGGCATTAAATTACCGTTAGATGAGCACCAGGGGCCCGCCTTAGGGCCCTAGGTGGAATCCAGGGTACAGAGCCCCCGGAAGCTCAGGGGTTTTAAGCATTTAATCACGGTCAGATGAGCAAATTTTGATACCTCATTATTTGGTGACACTGGCAGGTCACTATTCTTTCTTTCTTCCTCTCTTTCTTTCTATTATTTTTCTCTTTAGTATACTTTTTCCAAAAAAGTGGGGGGGGGGCTGAGCTCGAGGCCCCGGAGCCCCGTCGTTCTGCGGGCCCTGCCATGTAGGCCTCTAAATAAGCATAATATTTCTTGCCTGACTGTAAATTTAGGAATTTTCCAACAAACGCTTAAAAAAGTATAATTTACCAAAAAGTGATGAAAAATCTCGGAAAATTATGTAATTTCAGCAACATTTGTAAATCACCGGTATCGAATTAGAAATTAACCACGTTTGAATTTTATTGTGACACTGGCAGGACACTAATTGGCTCCCCTCCCCCATCAGTATGCCAGTGCCCACCTGATCTACACCTTGTTGGCGGGAAAAAAAAAATCGCAATTGATCTCCCCTACCTATCTTCTTTCTCTCTTTCTTTCCTTACCTTTTCCTCCACTTCCCTTTCCCTTCCTTCTCTCTCTTTTAGGTTTGGTAGGGGGGAGGCAAGGGCCTTTCGCCCCCCGATCCACATGTTGTTGGCGGGATTAATCGCAACTGATCTCCCCCTCTTTTTACCCATTTCTTTTCTTCTTCCTCTTTTCGTTGGTTCCCTTTTAGCTCTCCTCTTTCCCTTTTTACTTCTCTCTTTTCTTTGGCGGGGGCAGGGGGGGTAGAGGCAAGGGCATTTCGCCCCCGTTCCACAACTTGTTGGCGGGAAAATTGCAACTGATATCCCCCTTTTTTCTTTTCTTCTTCCTCTTTCCTTCCTTCTCTTTTATTTTTTGATGGGGGGCAACAGCCTGGGAGGCAAGGCCCTTTCGGACCCCGATCTCCTTCGTTCCCCATTTTCTTTTCTGCTTCCTCTTCTTTCTTTCCCTTTCTCTCCTCTTTCCCTTTTCCTTCTTTTCCTTCTCTCTCACTTTTTTTTCCTTTGCGGGGGGGGGGTGCCCCCTGGATCTGCGCCTGTGGAACATTCCCTCCTGAAATGACCCTCTTCGTCACGTCCAAAACAAACCCTGGGCGCAGGCGACTGCGCATTCCCCCGCGTACCGCCTAGAGCTTCCGCGATCTTCTCCAAGCTCTCTCTAGGCCGGACATACCGCGGTATCCAGACTTTTCGTTAAACTGGATATACGGTTATCTACTAGGGTTACTGTTAGTGGCCCATTTGTGACTATAAAAAAAAAAACATATGCTCTAAGCTTCCTGGCTATTTGGGAATGTGTAGATCAGTTTGCAACAGAAATGGAGAAACGCGCATTTTGTTGAAAATCATGTGATGTCACGAACATTTATAAATCACTTGTATGGAATTGAACATAAGTCATGGTTAAATTTTATTTGGGGGGGCTAGCGCCCCCCCACCCCCACCAGTACGCCAGTGGCCTCGATAGACCCTTTGGAAAGACGACCTGACTGTGAATAGAGGCTAGCTACGTATTCCGAGCAGGAAGATCTTCCTGCTTCGAGCTTGGATACTGGGTACATGGTTGCCGTGTGCGGGAAATAACGCAAAGATGTCTGCCATTCATATATTGCATTATTCTCTCATTGTAGGGACATGCTTTGTCTCTTACTATGCAGTAGCACAGAATAATACAGTCGGGCAAGGTAAGTGTATTGTTTAATTTCATGATCACATGTGCGGTTATTCAGTGCAATGCTATGTAAGCGCATGTACGTGCCCCGTTTCCGATGTGTATAGCTGCATCTATCTGCACGACTCTTGTAGTAGACGGATGTCGCGTGTGTATGCCCGGGGAAATCTGTCACTTCCACGTCAAGAGCGAAAGTGTATCATGCATATTCTCCTCTGTGTTTTGTACCCTAGTTAAGAGTAGCCGCTTGTTTCAGGAAGCTCCCTTGTGAATCATCATATCCAATGAAATGTAAATATTTTTAATCAAGAGACACCAATGCAATGAATGTATGTAGGATTAAAGCCTACCTGCATCCATGCAGTGATATTATAAAATGGCGGCACTCAATTTGTTATTTATTCATCATTTGATCATAAAATGCAGTAATATTGTATATCCCTGTACGTACCTTGCTAAATAAAGCTTGTCATCGTTTACATGAAGGAGTATATAGTTCTAGATATTTTAGATGTATGCATGAAGCACTATAAACCTAGAATATGATTCAAGTATATTATGCGTACCTTAATTGCAGGCACACGATCTGATTTGTTTATATCGCAGGATGGATCAGTCCATCAGTTTCTTTTTCCACGTTTCCAACAGATTGGCGAAAGTTTGAAATAAATCGGACCAATAATAAAATAATTCAGTGTGAACAATAACAATCTGAAATAACTAAATTCATGCCAATCTCAAATTGGTAAGATCGTGAATCTACTGACGATCAGTCACGATTCGTGACTGATCGTCAGTAGATTGCACACGTTGTCATACTGTACAACTCTCCCGTTTGTCGTGTACAAAATCTTTCATTTCTACCCCCCCCCCCAAGTGCTTTCTCCCCTAGGGTACTACCAAAGATATAGAATATTATTATAGGTATTCTAAAAAGACCTTCTTACGATACAGATTTTTTAGCTTGATGTTTTAGTCATTTTTTTTCTCGTTAAAACAAGTGTCTATATGACATTGTATAATAATAACAATTTTACCAAAAACTAGCTTTTTATTGCTTGCCATTACTCAGAATAGTTCAATTCAAATAGTGACAAAGACGTAGGCCTACATAGAACTGCTTACAGAAATCACCTGTTTGAGATGCAGGGGTAATAAGATGGCTGTCGTTTTGCATTGTTGGCTCTGGTTGCACAACAGCCAGTTATTATGCAACACCATATCCATCATAATTTATGCAGGTCAATGGTTATGTACTACTCTGACATCACTATTTCAATTAAGATGGCAACTCCCAGGGAATAATGGTAGAAAGGAAACTGCAAACTTTGGAGAGATTGTTTTCTTTGCTAAGTAATATAGATAGTAATCAAGATATGTTTAACTGGCTGGCAATTCCTAATTAAATTTATTTTGGCTAGTGGAGGAATTGACCGTGGCGCAATTTCCGCCTGTAGATTCCCAACCCTCCTATCCTTATCTTGTATTGTTGTTGCTTTTACTACTATTATTATTTTCATTATTATTATTATTATTATTATTATTATTATTATTATTATCATTATTATTGATTTATTTTTTGTTTGTTTATTATCATCACCATCATCATCACCATCATCATCACCATCATCATCATCTCATCATAATCATTGTTGATTCGTTTCTGGTTTTCACATCTACGAATTAATAACACTATGATAATTAGATTGGCCCTCACTGACAGGGCCCTTGATATATTCAGCTCATGGATGCTGTATGTATATGCTTGTAAGTAAAGTGCGCAAAACAATAAGCGTGTATAGAGTCTTTATCGATCTCTGTCTGTATGCCTGCATGCTATTCAACGTGACAATATTGAAGCTGCGGGAGGGCAGTTCCCTATTACATGAAGCACGAAAGCTTTATCAATGATTTAAAACATAAACGAAAATTTCCACTTGTCGATATTATTGTTGTTTTGATACCCCGTTTCATATATCTTTAATATGAATTTAATGTATAGTTCTTTTTTTGGAACTCATATCAAAGCAATCATTAAAGCGTAGTAGGCAAAAATGAGGGGAAGAGCCAGGATAGTATTTTAAGCGCCAGGAATAATCCGTTGAATCAAGGGAAAAGAATATACTCCTGCCCCCCCCCCCAAGAGAAAAAGAAGGGGAGACTTGGTATTTTTCTGTATAAAACTTTTACATTTTAACGTGTGAAAATAAATATCTCATTAGCTAGAAAATGTTCACGTTTTGGAACCTTGCATTTTAGCACACTTTTATAATTGTTTATAATAAGTCTGAGTTTACTATCGACATCTTTTTCTCTCTTTTCTTTTACAAATAGGTAGCTTTAAAACACGATTCAGACCAATATCGAGGAACGACACCCTTGAACATTATCCTAGGGAGAAGCCTCCTTTGAATCACCCATTCCCGACTTTCGTAGTAAAGACCCTTAGGACTCTGTATAGCTCTTGTAAACACACAATGGAATATCTGCCTACGATTGTGTATCCCACAGTTGACAGATCTTCTTTAATTTTAAATTATAAGTATATTATGCGAGGGACAATAGTGGCCAATCGAGAAATGTTCAAATTTGAATAGTTAGAGCACTATAGATCTGAAATAAATGAAATTATTAAATTATTATTTTCTATACACTTATTTTGTAGACCCCGGATCGCCGCACCTGCTCGCACTAAAATATCGTACAATGTTAAAAGGAACTTCATGATATTTTAAAAGCCTATGGTTAAAAGGGCTATTTGGCGTATGAGAGGAAGGTCTACTCAAGGAGAAATACTCAAAAAATTAATAGCCATTCTATCTGCTAAAGAAAAACAAATCCAGGTTTACTCTATAGATATTTCGAAATAAGTGATTTAGTAGAAAGCAATTTGCGGCATTATTATTTCCAATCTTATCACATTTTAGGCCATGCAAATAGATGTAATTCTCACGTAAAAATAATAATTTGAAAAGTTTGTAAGAAAAAAAAAAATCACTTCCCCTTTCTTTATTTTCTACTACATCCAAATATTCATGTATACACTATACTTACCTTACTGTTGATTCTTGTCTGCAGGAAGAGCGATGTCCCGTCATTAATATGGTGTAAGGTCTTCCTTCTGTACCTTTTTTCCACCATTCTTCCTTTCTTCTCCATTCCCTTTCTTTCCTCTCTCGTTTCTTCTTTTTTTCTGTTGGCATTTTGGAGGGCATGCATGGCCGCCCCATCGCTCACCTCCTTGGCTACTTCCTCTCCTTTTCTCTATCTTTCGCTTTTGAATAATTTTTATGTCATATTCGTAGACATATCAAACACAGATTACTTTACTATTATTTCTATTTTATCGAAAACGAATAGGCATTAGCTTCAAGCCTGTTTATTTTATGCAGTAGTCTTGTTATAGTATTACAAATATTAATGTGAGCGCATATGCTACAACACAACTAACCACACCTTATGAACATTTATAATCATCACAATTCGTGGTATTTCACAATACCCTTAATAAAACTTTGATAAGAGGTGAAAAGAACTTATACATTCGCTCTTTCAGAATTATGAAGCAAGAAATTTATACTTTGTTGAGGTAAAGCGAAACAAATCTAAACAGGGAGTAAGATGCTGCTTCACAGTACTGTACAAATGGAAGAGTATATGGTGTAGGCCTAATATTGATCGAATATTTTAAAAATATAATGCAAGAAATAATAGTGATTAGGTTTTTTATTTAATCATTAGAAGTGTTATGGGCAGTGGAGACTGATTCACAAGGTTCGGGATTCGAATCCCTTTGACTTCTTCAGACTGTTTCGCACGATT
Source organism: Mesocentrotus franciscanus (assembly GCA_037976565.1). Taxonomy (NCBI): domain Eukaryota; kingdom Metazoa; phylum Echinodermata; class Echinoidea; order Camarodonta; family Strongylocentrotidae; genus Mesocentrotus; species Mesocentrotus franciscanus. Next base: position 1,071,643 of record CP137669.1, on the reverse strand, counting down.
GTCCACATAATAAGATCGATGTTCTTTTTGTTCGCTTTGATGTAGCCCCGTGGTCTGTTCGCCTGATGGGTGGTATCTATGAATCTGAAGGCCGGGTTGAAGTCTTCTATGACAACCAATGGGGTACTATATGTGACAGTCTGTGGAGCATCGAGGACGCTACTGTTGTCTGTCGGCAGCTGAATTACAGTGGAGCAGACCTAGCATTGGTGGCGGGACAGTACGGCGAAGGTCAAGGTGTCGTCCTGTTTAATAACATGGAATGTAATGGAATGGAGAGCAATCTTTCAACTTGTAAATATGACCTTGTTGATGTTACAAATTGCGACCATTCGAGAGATGCTGGTGTCGTATGCACGAGTCAGGGTAAGGTTTTATAAGGTTTATAAAAAATAATAGTGAAATAAAACCATGAACACGAGTGTCGTAAAGAAAGATGAAAACAATTTCCCTCATTTTATTTCTTTTTTGAGTCATCTTCTGCTCTCTATATTGTCGATACAGCTATGACACCGTAGGCTTAGTATTGTCAATAGTCCCAGAAAGTGAACTTTGTGCACAAAATACTAGTAATGTCAAAATTAATGGACTTTGGAGAGCCAGAGTTATGAGAGCCAAGAAGAAACTCCATATTATGCAAGATGGTCAGGGTTCCACCTGACACAAGATGGAGTTTCTCGACTTGATGCGCTTGGAGAATGTCAGAACACAATCTGGAACAGTATGGCACTGCTTCTGCATTGTCGCAACTGTGTACTGGCCATGTTCTGTATTAAAGATCCAGTTGTGACGGTAGTGCCTCTATATCATGACAAATTTTACGATGTAAAACAAATATAACTTGTTGCAATATATTTCATTATGGGATACAATCATTCAGTATATATATATTTTAAATACATGTACAGGAAGTCTTCGCCTAGCTGGTGGGTCTTTACCTGGAGAGGGTCGTGTTGAGATTCTGGGAGAATCTGGAGACTGGGGTACAATATGTGATGATGGATGGGATAAGACCGATGCAGGAGTAGCATGTAGACAGCTAGGATACCCAGATGCTTTAGAAGCCATAGTCAACGTAGGTTATCCCGGCACACAGCCAGTCTTTGGTCCTGGATCTGGCCCTATTCTTCTCGATGGACTCGGTTGTAATAGTGAAAAGCGACATTTAAGAGACTGTCTTGTAACAAAAGAATGGGGAATCCACGACTGTACACATGGCGAGGATGCAGGAATAAAATGCGACATGGGACGTAAGTTCCTCCTACATTAAACATTGTCTATTTCTATTTTCAAGATTAAAATCATATGAAAAATAACATATCCCAATGAAGTTACAGATCCTGTCTATTTCATTTAATTTACAGAGAAAGTAACATCTCCTTTTAAATTTCTTTGAAGCATTGATAAATTTGGCCAAATTCATAGTACCACTACTACCATATGGCTTCTAACACAAGAGTGTTTCTTTGGGAGATGAAATGCTTTAAACCAGACCTTTTGTAGCTCAGCCTGTCATTCATATCAATACAACATGATATTTGATCGTTATTCACACTGAGAAATGATTCCATTAAAAGTATGGGAAAAGTATTGTATTGTTTCTATTTGTCCCTGACTTTCTCATCACAATCTTCACTTTTCTTGAATTTTCCTAATTTCCGATGTAAACAGTATTGATAAGTATTTTAAACATATTGTATAATTTTGTGAGAAGAAAATTGAATGTGAATTTCAATTCAGTTTGATTCAAAGAAAGCATGTGAAAAGTCGAGGAATTCAAGGGTTAATACATTATACGAGAACGCTGGTATATATTTCATCTAGAGATCCATTACCTTGTAACGTACACTGACACAAAGTTACAAACCTTTAAAGAAATATTCCTCATGAAAACATAAGGTCTATTCAAATATTTATGTACCATCCGATTGTTTGACAAAACAGCTATTTTCTTTTCTCTCATTCTTTTCTTTCTCATCTTGAATTACAGTTACCCGACTTGTAGACGGTGATTTTGACGATGAAGGCCGCGTTGAAGTTTACTATGGGGGTAAATGGGGTCGAATCTGTTCTACCAATTGGACCATTGAGGATGCCCATGTTGCATGTAGAGAACTTGGATTCCCTCTCGGAGCAAGGAACACAAAAATATTTGAGGGAGGCGATGGACCGTTTTTACTGGACGACATGAAATGTCAAGGAGTTGAGACCCATTTAGCCGATTGTGAATCTTCAGGATGGGTCAACAATCGAAACTGTGATGCCAACCTTAACTATAGTGCAGGCGTTGTGTGTAATGGTAGGCCAAATAATTTGATAATCTTATGCTAAAGACTACTTAACATCTGGGTCCTATGTTAAACAACCTTTTCTATTAAAATCTTATTTCACAATACAGAGCCTTCGGCCGTTGTGAGACTCCTAAGTGGACCTAGCAGCTATGAAGGTGTGGTTCAATACCGATTTAGATCTGAACCTGGTTTGATATGTGATCCTGATTGGAGTGATAAAGAAGCAAATGTAACCTGTCGACAGCTAGGATACCAGTATGGACGAAGTGAAAAGCCAGTCTCACTTGGACCATTATCTGGAACCATCTATTACTTCGACTATCACTGTAACGGAACCGAAGAGCAGATAGGAGATTGTGTGTATACAGTAAAGTCAAATGATGTCCAGTGTAACCCTGATCACATAGCACAAGTTTTCTGCGGACCACCGATTGGTGAGTATCTTGTGTTAAACCAATGCGTCTTATGAACACTCAGTTGTTTATCAATCCTACTGCTACAAGGTCGAGCATACTAATACTGACTTGACAGTTTTTTTCCCAATCAGATCTTTTTTCCATTATCTTTGTGAGCCCCTTGCGGAACAACTGCGATGTGATGGTGTCTCCGGTACAGGCCTATAGTGCCAGCAATGCCAACGATGTAAAGGTGTCTGTACAAGCGATGCCAACGATGTGAAGGTGTCTGTAGTGCAGGCAAATAGTGCCAGCGATGCCAACGATGTGAAGATGTCTCTAGTACAGGCCAACAGTGCCAACGATGCCAACGATGTGATGGTGTCTCTAGTACAGACAAATCTAACCCGAACCCTAACCCAGTAGTTCATGGGATCGCACCATCACATCGTAGTTCGTTGGTAAACCAACGATGTCCTGAATATTGCACCGTCAAATCGTGGGTCGTTGGCTAGCGGCGCACCCAACGATGTATACTTCTAGTAGTTCATGGGATCCAAAGATCATTACGTATGGATGCATTGCTCGTACGTAGTACTAGTGATCGTTGCGTTGGCTGACCAACGATCATAATTATAGTGGATGTGCGGGGTATTCTGAATTTAAGCTCTCCTTGCTAAACCAATGTCTTTCTCTAAATGATCTATGTAAGTCATTATCGGGCGATCTCCCGTGCCTTAATGTGGTCCCATAAGAGCAGTTGTCTAAATCTGGCTGATATTGATGTTGGATCCCTTTATAAATCTGTATTTGTCATATGGTGACTCGAGTCTCGAGATTAACATTCTTCTTTAGTAGCCATATCCAGTTGTATTTTCCAGGTTTCTGGTTTCATTTGAAGCCCAAGAGAATCGGAATTTCAGCTCCCAACTGAGATTAGATTTCCATGTCTGAAAGCTTGTTCAGTGCTTCCCAGGATTCCTTTTCGGACCTTTTTTTCTCTTTTTTTTTCTCTTATTGACCGATCCATACGGAAATTAAAAGTTTGAATCTACTTCAAGTTAGTCCTATATAGGTGTCAACTGAACTAATCTTACCGTCATGGAGGTTCTACATCATCAATTCTTACTAAGTAGGCTTCCTCCTGGAGACTCTACTCTTTATTTTTTCGACATCTTAATTTATTGCACAAGTTATTATCGGCAAAGTCGGAGAGCAAATATTGCTAGCATGCAGTCATGCAGTCAGTAAACTATTGAAGTCTAGAGCTTGATTGGGCTATAACAGGTGATTACTGTAACACCTGGATTTCCACTAAATTTAGCTATGAGTATTCTACAACACTCACCTTTTCAAGATGATCCAATTATTTGTAAACAAAGTTTGAAGTTTGAAGTTTGAAGTTTATTTGTTCCACATTTACATCAAAAAACAATTTAAATTCTTCTTTTTTATACAAGCGTATAAGCGTAGATTACAAACACACAACAAAATTAAAGATTTCAAATCAAGTATAATGTACGGAAAATAGGTACGAAGTTTCGAAATGTATAGTTATGACAGGTAAGGTAAAACAATGTAAAATGTGGGGAGCCTAAATAAAAAGCATAGCTTGTATGTGAATAGGCTCCCGTACTGAGTAACACAATAAAGTAGGTCTGAATTTATAAGGTGTTATAGGAGGCGAAAACGGAGTAGTATAGTAAGAGATTCTAGAGACGTACAAGGAGAGTGAATTTGAAAAGAAAAGAAAAATAGGATAAAGAGAAGAGAAAATAATGAAATAATGATAAGTAGGGAAGGGAAGGGAAGGAAAAAGAAGAAGATCGAGGGAGACGAAAAAGAAATGGAAGAAGAAGAGGCAGAAGAAGAAGAGAAAGCAAATTGATGAAATCAATGGCATTGTAAAATAGCAAAAACAAAGTCTGTATAACCACCTGTACGATCCAGCGCGACATCAACATTAATTTAATGCATACTTACTCAAAAGGAAAGAGGCTCGTCACTTTACCGACCCCGCCAGCTGCTCTGTTCACTGAATCTCGGTACATGAAGAAGTAGTTAACATCCGACCCTAAGCCATTTCCCTGATCTGAACATTGTTATTTTCTCATCGGTGCTTCTGGTGCTTCTCCTATGCGTTATTCGTACTGTGACTGTTGCTACTTTGCAATCTAAATGTTCACGTCCAGACTTTCACTAAAGGACACCGATCTGGCGGACCCGATTAACCGAAAGGGTATGCCTGATTATCGATTCGTATCATCATGTCACCGTTTCTTAATATGCTATTACTTGATTTTCTTCTGGTTGAAATCTCTTGGCCACCGACTTTTTGAGGACAGACTTAAAGATAATTTCTGACAGCCAACAATTTTACACCCTCGATGTGGCTCCAGTTCAGGAGAAAGCATGTGCCCCTCGATAGACAGAATCCCAACTACTATTTATCGGTCAGATGTGACCAGGGGCGGATCCAGCCGGCGGCAAGGGAGAAGGGGCCCACTTCGTGCGAAAATTTTGAAAACAGTGCCGGCCGATTTTCCGCTCAGTGGGGGGTGTAGTGAGCAATTTCTTTTTTTTTTGCCTGCGTAAATTGAAATTTTGAAAATCGTGCTGGTCGATTTTTCGCTCAGTGGGGTTGGTGAGCACAAAATTGTTCACCACCACCCCTTGAGCGCCAGGAGGGCCCATCTTCTTTTTTCCAAAAAAGGGTGTTTTTACATGTTTTTTTTTCTAGGGAGGGGCCGGGCCCCTGGATCCGCCACTGGATGTGACCACTGTTATACAATCATGTAGAATTCGGGCCATTAAGTTTGTCGTTATCGATGAGGTCTGACAAGCCCTGCGATACTTCTACATTTCAGCCCCAAATTTCATGTGGTACTTATGCTTGAAATATGGCTTATGTGAGGATCCTAACCCTTACCCTATCAGATCAAGAAGGAAACCAAAAACTAATTGGGAGGGGAACACTTTTATTTACGATATTTATAAATGATCTGCCTACAATTTTCAATCTTTGTCACGTACATCTATACGCAGATGATACCGTAATTTATTTTTCGCATAAAATGTCCCACTGTTGTTGAATCTGTCTTGAATGATGAAATGGAATATCTTGATAGATTGATGTCTCACAATAAGTTATTAATTAATTATACCAAAACTGTTACCATGCTCATTGGCACCCGTCATATGTTATCAAAGTGTAATGTACTTAATAAGAGATACAAATATTGTCAAGGTTGAGAGTACAAAATACCTCGGTATCAATATAGACAATGAATTGAAATGGGATGCTCCAATAAATATAATGTGTCAGAAAATTTGTAAACTTATTGGCTTCCTTGGTAGATTAAGACACTTTATAAATGAATCTGATTTGAATCTAATTTACAAAACCATAATTCTTCCACATTTCGACTATGGAGACTTGGTTTGGCAGTCCGCAACTAAATCTTCCCTTTCACTTTTACAAAAGCTTCAAAACAGGGCGGGCCGTGTGATAATGAAAGTAAATCCTTATTCTCATACATCCAATCAACATGTGCATGATACTCTAAATTGGGACTTTCTAGACTGCCGTTACAAAAAGCATGTATGTACTATGATTTTTAAGATAATTACACTCCGTCTTATATTTCAAATAATATCAAATATCGCACGTATAATTATTCATTTCGCTCGTCCCAAAATCTAGATCTCCCTAAACCGAACTCAAATAATTGCAAAAGAACATTCTTCTATAGGGGGGCGACACAATATAACCAACACCCAGAACACGTCCGGAATGTTACTACATTAAGATCCTTCCACACCCTAATAACTTATTTGTTTTCTTAACACGCTTCCTTAAACTCAAGTGATTTTTGCATAACCTTGTGTGTGTGTGTGTGTGTGCGCGCGCGCGTATGTTATTATTTGTGAACTTTGTTACTTTGGTATTTAAAAAAACAACTTATATTTATGTTTTGTTTATATTCTGCTTTATTTCGCTTTTATGTTAATATTGTAGTGAAAGGATCCCAAGGAAGAACAGTAATGTTGTATAAACATTGCTAAATTGGGCTTTCCACCGATTTTTGTCTATGTACATTTATTAATATTTCATTTTGTATATTTTACTATGTATAATATTTTTATCTGATTTCGGAAATAAAAACAACAACAACAAAGATATGGAGTGGAATGACACTGCAAGAGTGTACTAGGATGGCAGAAAACAGAGATGTGTGGACAAATGTTGCGATCAACCTCGGAACTGGGAGATACCTTGATAATTATATTGATAGAAGATTCTTATTTGATGATTTGATATTGATTCTTACTTTTTTCTTTCTATGTGTTTATAATTCTTTCGATTTAGACTTTGACCTACGAATGGTGGGGAGTGATTTCACAGAGCAAGGTCGTCTAGAAGTCTTTCTTAAAGGCGAGTGGGGCTACGTAGCTGCAGGATACTTTTCGTCTGTAGACAGTGATACAGTCTGTCGGCATCTTGGATATGCAGGGGCATTTCGCTACTACGGGACTGAATTTGCTCGTTCTTCGCGTCCAATTCTTATAGACGATATATCATGTGGTGAAAATGATATGAAGATAACTGATTGCTACAAATTAGAGTTGAGCGGACCTAATTCAACCCGACAGGAGCGTGATGAAGTCAGTGCACTCTGTTTTCCATATGGTAAATATTCTTTGATTATCCAGTGTACTACCATGTAAATCATTTTATTCTTGACAACATCGATACCAATATTGTTCAAGCAGTTATACGTATATCAAGCAAAATGTGTGTTATGCAAAGATACTGATATTATATTGAATGGCCTTTAGTGGGATACAAGGATATATCTCACGTGCTGATTAGCATATTTCAAGAGTCGCCTATTGTTCCTATTATTTTCTGGTAATTTCACGCTTTTCTTTGACAACAACTTAATTATTTATACCCCTTGTAAGTGTTATGTTGTTAGTGTTTTTCGTAACTCAAGAATGAAAGGTGGACTGTTTGAATTAGGGCCTTTGCTGAATACTTTTGGATGTAAGCTTCAATATGGCACATTCTCAAATAATGTAAATCGGGACAAATCAATGTTTCACATAGTCTACTTAAAAAAATAAAAAATTACATATTTTAATCAATACAGAGCATATAGTGATAATTAGCCTTTCATATTATGAAGCAATAATTGTCAAACAAAATAATCCCATCCCTGTTTGTGTTGAGGAACGCAAATTGTTTCATTGGCTCAACCCTTCTTCTTTAATTGTTTTACTGTTGTCATGGTTGTTGAAGTGGTCAATGTACTTTTTTGTTGAGCAAATTGTGAAGCACTTTGTATCTGAGTAAGGAAATCGCAAACTTCCGATATTCGTTCCAAAGTCGTGTATACGTGGTTCAGTACTCTTCTTTCGTATGAGATAGTAGTATTATATATCAAGCTATTTCTTGAAACTCCAAATCATACAGAGTCATCAACAAGGAAATTGATAACGAATGTAAAAGAGCAAAAGAAGAATGGCTAACGCAAAAATGTGTTAGAATCAAGCATTTTAAAAAGAAGAAAAACAAGGCAGCAAGCGGATGTATCAAGAACAAAGATGGAACATTTTCCCTCTTTGAAAAGGAAGATATTAAACAAAGATGGGAAGAATATATCCAAGACCTATTTGATGATGACAGAGGCCCAGAACTTCCAATCACTGACAACGAGGGTCCAAGTATACTCGAATCAGAAGTTAAACAAGCTCTGCATTCAATGGGAGCTTCTAAATCTGAAGGCCCAGATGGGATAAAACGGGAAGAACTTGTGGCCTTAAAGGAATTTGGAATTGAACATTTGACTAGTATTTGCCAAATGATATACAATACAGGTCATATTCCTGAAGATCTGAAAAAGTCGATATTTGTGCCAATTCCAAAAAAGCCTAAGATAAGTATATGTGAAGATTCCCGGACAATTAGCCTTATGAGCCATGTAACCAAGTTGCTCTTAAAGATCATTCTCAACAGAATAAAAATTCAATTTGACAATGAAGTAGGAAAGGAACAGTTTGGTTTCAGACCTCAAAGTGGTACTAGAGAAGCCACATTCTGTATGAGAATGATGACAGAAAGGTATATTGCAGTAAACAAAGAAATATATGTGTGCTTTATTGACTACTCTAAAGCATTCGACAAATTTCACCACGACAAATCGATTGAAAGCTTGCAAAAAATTAATCTAGATGGTAAGAACATACGTCTCATATCTAAACTTTACTGGGAGCAGACAGCTGCCATCAAAATTAAAGGCCCGGTCACACCGCCCGAACTTTGTTGGAGCGTTCCTTGAACGGTAGGGAGAGGGGGCCGAATTTCGACAACGCTCGTCACCGCGCACAAAATGGGAAACAAATCGAAAACACGGGCGTTGCCTTAGCGGTGCACCGCTGAAGCCGGCGTTGCTTTAGCGTTGGTTTAACGGTAGCGAGCGGTAGCGAGCGTTGGTTTAGCGGTGACACCTCCATACCAACGCCAAACCAAAGTTCATCACCGCAATGGATCGCTGCTTCAACGCCCGACACCGTTCCAGCAATCCCGTGTCCGCTCGTAAAACGCTTACAACCGCTCCACCAAAGTTTGTGCAACGTTTAATCACCGCCCGGGCAAAGCTGGCGAAGCAGCGGTGGTCCAGCGTTCAAGATTTCTTTGTTGGCCTAGCGGACCAAAGCGTCCACGAACTTGCGTCTAGCGGTGCCAAACTTTGACTGGGCGTTGTTGGAGCGGTGGTGAACTTTGCCGGAGCGGAAAATTGCCCGCTCCTCACCGCTCGCAATATTTTGTGCAGCTCAAAACTTTCTGAGCGGTAGGAGGGACCATCAGCGGTGGCCGAGCGTATACGGCGTTGCCTTAACGGAGGCCAACTTCTGTTAAACGGTGGTGAACGGTTACGAGCGGTGATGAATTTTTTTCACCGCTCCAGGAACGCTCCAGCAAAGTTCTGGCGGTGTGACCGGGCCTTTTAACAATGAAATTACAGGTTACACAAAAATCAAAAGAGGAGTACGTCAGGGATGCGTAATGTCTCCATCTCTGTTCAACTTGTGCACAGAGTTGGTATTCAGGGAAATTTCAGATATGAAAGTTGTTAGTTTTGGGGGTGTAAATATTAATAATTTACGTTATGCTGATGACACTGTACTTTGCGCAGAGAATGTAGCAGATTTACAACATGTAGGGATATTGTAAAAATCAAAAGTGAAGAGTTTGGTCTATGCATGAATGTCAAGAAAACTAAGTCTGTGATTTTCAGTAGAACAGAGAATAAGCCTAGAATCTGTTTGAAACTCGATGGACATATCATTGAGCAGGTCAGTAATTACATCTACTTAGGACAAAATATCACAGATGATGCCAGATGCGAAGCAGAAATAAAAAGAAGAATAGAAATAGCTCGGAATACATTTCTGGCAATGAAATACTTATTCACAGATAGAAAGGTGAAATTTGCGCTTAGGTTAAGACTAGTAAACTGTTATGTATGGTCTGTTCTATTGTATGGAGCAGAAACATGGACAATACGCAAGGCCATGGAAAATAGAATAACATTTTTGAAATGTGGATTTACAGAAGAATGATGAAAATATCCTGGAAACGAATGAAAACAAACAAAGAGATATTGCATATGGCAGGGCGTAAACAAATTGCACTGGTAGGATTAGTTAAGGAGAAAAAAGTCCAATACTTTGGTCATGTTAAAAGGCACCAAAGCCTCTTAAAGGATGTGTTGGAGGGAAGAGTGAAAGGAACCAGACCGAGAGGGAGACCCAGAATCAACTGGAAAGATAATGTCAAGAACTGGAGTGGACTTAAACTGCAAGAGTGCACCAGAATGGCAGAAGAGTGAAATAGAGAGATGTTGCAATCAACCTCCGAACCGGGAGAAGATACTTAGATTTCTTGAAGCTGGGTATGCCAGTTGATTTGTGCATCATTTGGGCTTGAAAGATCAGTCATCCCGTCAGGAGGTTGGAGAACAGGGCAGTTGTAGATTACATGGTCTGCTGTCTGCTCATCTGCACCACGGATGCATGCCTGTGATTCCCGAAGTCCCTAACGGTATATATTAGCGTTGAATCTTCCAACCCCAGTTCGCAGCCGATTGAGTGTTCAATCCCTGCGAGGTAGCTCAGAGCCAGCCGGAGCTTTGATGCCAGGGGGAACAGTTAACTGCCGTGGGCAAACCGTCCCTTCCCAGCTCTTTTCCCACTCTTGGATTAGGCTGAAGTCTGATCTGCTGAAGGCGGCTGCATGTCGGGAGAAAGGTCGACGCGATCGGAGGCGTTGGCGACCTAGATCTTGGAATTCTGTCGCTATTTTGTGTAGGTTCATTACTGAAAAGCTATCTGAGGAATGAGAGGGTTTATTTAGAACTATCTTGTTTAAAATTATTTCATATATTTGATTGCACAGAGAATGTAGCAAACCACCCCGTGAGGTTTAGAGATGAGAACGGAGTGATCAATAGAAATTATGGAGTCATTGAGATATATCATGATGGAATATGGGGTCCAATTTGCGACTCGCTCTTTCACCAACACGAGGTGAGTTTATTGCTTTGGTCAAGGAAATGAGGCTCTCTTTTTCGTAATTAAGAATGTAAACTATGTTTTTAAGTTCAATACAATGCAATTTTCCTACGAGTTTTGAATTTCCCGACTGCAGTTACATTCGAGCTCGATATGTTGTTTCACAAGAGAAATTTTAGATTTTGAGGGGAAAGTATTGCTATTACGAAATGACAAAAGTAGCCATACCTTTTTTTTTTATTTGAATTTTTATATTGATCACCTTGCATAACATTTTAGTGCAAATAATGTGAATAATTCCATAGGTATTTTTTCAAAAATGAGAGTTCCATAAAAGAGTTGTGATATGCAAAGAAATTTCAATTTCGATTTGCAAATGTCCATATAATATTTCTGATTCATTTAGTTTATGTTATGATAAAGCATATCATTTTGTTTCTAACTTTACTTTAGATCCTTTGTAGTCAGCTCGGTCATACGGATTTAACGATGAGCGGTACCTTAAGTAACTACGATGGGAAATACACGTCAAATGGTCGAATCTGGTTCCGATTTTCACATTGTCTCTATTCCTTCGGTTCATATGGTTTTGATCACGACAAGATATATGAATGCAGACATGGTCCATGGGGTGATCCTGACGATTGTTCAAGGGATAGCATGGCTACAGCCAGATGCGTCTATGTTGATCAGACGGATGACTATTATCCAGGTAAGTAGGACTGGTTGGTTTGTCCATCGCGACCAGACAGATAATCACAATAACGTTGAGGAGCGGATCAGACATTATATATACTTCCACAAATTTTCGTGGCGATCGGCTGTAAAACGGCCGATATCTTAGGGCAGGTCAAATCGACCCCCAGTAAAAACCTGGTCTGAAATAGCCCAGTTAAAATAGGGTTAAATGAATGCAAGGTGAGCAGTGCAAACAATGCGTTTAATTTACTGACGCATGCTCTGATTACAGTCACAGGCATAATACGAGGTTACAACTTACAACCATTGAAATTACACCTTGGGTACACAGCCTACACAGCACATGATCGAACCTCTTTGGCTATAAGTCAAATACACAGATTTGTTATGCACGGCAGATAACAAGGTCATGTTTCAACCTAACTGTTCTTTGAAATAATTCCTGCAGAAATTTGTTCAATTTTATTTCATCCATACTCCAAGGAAGGGAATGTTTTGATACATGAAGAAATTACAAGCTAAACTCTGATGAAGTGCTTTTGCTTTGCTATTTCAGATGTAGGAGTAAGTTGGCAACCCGGTCTCAGCGGGTGGGAAGTTTTTCTAGTCGCCATTGCTGTGATGATACCAATGTGTCTTATCATTGGTTGCTGCTATCGAAGTCGACGTTCTCTAACAGTCGTAGCCACGGGTGCTCCTCCTGCTTCTTACACGGCAGCTACCAGTGTTACGCATATTGATGGGGTATCCTCAGAATCTACAACCCCTGCTCCACCCTACGTTCCTCCATCACCGACTCCTGCCGAGTCTCCTCCTACATATGATTCTGTTACTGCACCCATGACCCAGGCTGATAATACCGATGCCTGTATGACAAATAATGCAGAGAATTGATGAAATAGTCATTCTTAGAGTGTTTTATGTTTTGGTGCGATATTTCCACCGAAGGCTGAAAGAAGAATAAAAGTCAATAAATCTATTCATAATTACTAGTCTTGATCTAATCATCTAATTTATAGCCAGAAGCTCCTTTTCTCCAAGAACGACAAATGTTTGACTTCTTACCCACTTCAATCATCCAACGTGTTTCTATAATAAAAGAAGACCCAGAATGTAACAGTGTTTTGAAATCATATAGACAGTATCAAAGCACAAACTCGGCATCTCCAGTTTCTTTCCAGCTACATTGAGACTATGTGAATTGTATCATAATCCCTGCTGTTATAATATCAGCGACACATAATATCAGCGATAAAGTGTTATTATAATATGGAAAAGTATATATGTAAAACAAATCTGAAAGAAAAGAAATTCATGAAAAAGTGGTTACTTTTTGCACAGTGTTTCTGATTGTTTATTTTACTTGTATACATATGTGAACGATATTGTTTAATAAAGGAACCATGTGGAAGGGGGAATCCTTGCTGTTAATGATGTGTTGTATCAGCTAGTCTTCTCAGCAGGCCTTAACTCAATATTACTGACAGTTTCTATTCTAGTGCTTCATACATATTTTTTAATATTAATACTGTTACATGAATACATAAATTGTGATAACAAATTATGTATACCGAAACGTGAATTGTGAAGGGGGAAAAAATGGTTCAATTTTATATGTGATATAATTTAGATTTTTGAAAGAGAGAACATGACTGTGTACAACTTCAGATTATCAGTCATTCACTTCTTGACCATGGGTAATAAATGTATATTATTCACAAGCCCGTAAACAAAACAATTCATGAGTGGAGCTTAAAGTATAGAATACTTGTAATATCTTTGTCGTGAAGGTGAGTGTTGGCATTACACCGTGTTTCTGCTTTTCACATCCGTCCGTCCGTCTGTCACCCACCTAGATATCACAATAATTTTATGGATCATTTCAAGGCTGATGAACTTCAATATACGTAAACATATACTGTGATTTAGAATGGGAATCACTATGCCTACAGTATAGGTTAAAATGCCCACATTATTTTGCTCTCGTGTGCTCCCTTTTCTATCACAGCAAAATTGTAACTAAACGGGCTCATACAGGGGTGTCGATCGGGGGGGGGGGATATATCCCCAATATTTCAGGTGGGGGATGGCCTGTACAATCACCCCCAATAATTCACCATCAAAAAAAAATGAAGAGAAAAATTAATGATGAGAGCCCGATGAGAGTAGTTAATGGTTATTACTCGCAAGATGACCATCAATATACACATTTTGCTATATCATTTTCATAATACATACATATATAAATAGAAAACGAAGTAAATGAGACAACCGTATATGAGACAAGAATAAATTGAATTCTCGCTCATACGGCTTCATCAGGAATTGATGAATTTATTCAATTTATTCAATCAACAGCATCATAGAAATGCAGTGCGCCAAATGCAAAAGCCGCAGCATTAAAAAGCAACGAGCTAAATGTTAAGCGCGAAGCGCAAAAGTGCAAAAAAGAAGTAGAGAGTGGGAGAGTTATAAGATAGTTCACTAGTTGTTAAGTTGTTTCCGTTCACCCTTTTAAAATTCACGTCATTGTATCTTTATTTGTTTTTTTTTCACTTATTTTATTTCTTGATATTTCCTAAAACATTTTTCAAAACGCGCTAGGAGTTACAGTCGTGTATTTGTTTAACTCTTTTAATTTGGGCATTATTGCCAAGAAAAAAATATCAATCAATTCCTCAATATAAAGAACTCTTAAAGGTAAAGAAAAGCATCTGAGCAAGAATATCACATAACTTTTGGTCAGTTCAATCTGAAGTGATTTTTAAAGCTATGACTATGTGGGGTTGATGATGCGTTTTTTTTCATAATGCAAGTAAAGTAATAAAATATTGTATCATTGAAGAAAAAGACGGTTTTGTCCAAATGGCATCATGTAGGAGACGAAACTTTCAGTTTGTTCCCTGATTCATACTCAGTATCTATTTTTGTTTTATTGATTTCATTGATTTCTTTGTTTATTTATATCTCTACATGTAAAACGTTTGAAGAACTATTTTCCGAAAGGAGCAAAATCTTTTGATAGCAAAAGGAGATAATGATATACATTTTCCTCTATTAACCTTGAACAAAATTATTAACCTAAATTACGAGAGAAATTATGAACACATGCATCTTTTAATAACAATTTTCCATAGACACCTGAACAAAATCGGGTAAACAAGTTCTTTCTTAAGTTACCCACATGGATCTAGTGCCTCTTGAAAATAAGCTCGTTGTATGTACATAAACAAGCAATACAACAGAATACTCTAGTTCGATATTTTGGAGAAAGATTATTATGTCACAACTTATTTTTGTTTTATTGAAAAGCTGATGTAGGCCTATGTATTGTATTCAAACGTAACAGGCATGTTTTTGAAGGTTAGAATGTTATTAAGTTTGAAGTTTTGTTCATAACACCCTTCCAATAATAATGCACCTTCTAAGACTGGTTATAGTTTTTGAGAAAAGAAATAGTGCTCTGGTCAGGGCCTTAGGGGAATATTATGCTTATATTTTAGAGCGTATCTGGTATGATAAGTATATCTGGGTGAAGAAGGAGATAATGGAAGTTTGTTGTTTGGTAGTTGGAACGTAAGTTTTATATTATGTTTTTAAGAAACAGACAGTTTGTATGAGATCAGGAGTGGAAATTTTCTGTCATTTTGAGAACCAAATTTTGCATCAGTGATATTCTGTTTCATTGAATTGAGTTTCCCGCAGAGAGGATTCAGTTGGTTTAATTAAAGAAGGAAGAGAGTCAAATGAACCAAAAGCAATATGTTTTTCATTTACTAATGAGAACTATGTTTTTTTGAGATCTCCTTACACAGAATATTGGAATGGGTTTTTCACGATGAATGTTGTTTGGAGACATCAATATTCATAAAATGTATGTTTCTATCACCAGGAAATAAAGAATTTTCTGTCTACATGAACCTTTCCTGGTTGCTTATTAATGCATTTGCCCACTGGTAACATAATACTTTCACAAGTTGATATCCCTCACCATTGGATTTTTGGGGGGTAATGTATAAATTTCGTTTAAAAATAGATGATATCAGTCTGGTAGGCCTACACTGCAGGCAAGAGTCAGGACTAACATTTAGCATGTTATTCATTTTATTACCACTCCTATATTCTCTAAAATGTTATCTTTATTGAGGGTGACTTGAACAAGTTAATAACTTGGAAGGGAGGGGGTGCAACCTGCCACACGCTTCTACCTCTTGGTTTCTTTGATCCATTGCCGAAAATATTTTGGCACCTATCACCCCCAACCACGGATACAAATCGACACCCCTGGGCTCATACAAATGTGATATTTTACTTTACTTCCCCCTTACCTTATTATACAAATTTTGTACTACATGTATTTCTTGTAGTTTGTTACATGGATGCATATCGGAGTCGACTCTGTTAAGGTGTGGAGAAGATTATGGTATTGAATTTCGCGATATGTGTTTTTGATGCGTTTTTGCCTTCGTTTATGACCTCTATTGTCTACCTCTATTTGACAATAGGGACTTTTAGATTTGCACGACGAGAACGTGGACTGCTACGTGGACATCCTTCTAAGGCAATGTGACGTCCTTTAAGGCACACTGCCTGGCACGTAGCAGTCTACGTTCTCGTCGTGCAAATCTAAAAGTCCTTATTGTATACAACAAAATGCTCTTACTTTGACAAATTTGCTGACGTTGTCTGACCGTCGGAGCAGTTGTGCCTTTCATTTGCTCGCGATGCTTTTAAGTCGAACACAATGCATGGATGGTTCAACCCAGCTGAACAACGTAGAGTTCTCAGGAAACAGCGTGTGTGCGTCGAACCATGGAGCTAGAACACTCGAACCAAGATGCAGAACTAACAGACTTAGAAACAGTCCTGTCCCATATTTTCATAGATTGTTGAATGAATATGGACTATGAACTGAGTATCTGAGTATGTATAGAACATTAACTCTTTTCATTCTGGGTTGTAACTTATATATATAACATTATTAAGAATGTGTATCATTGTGCAATACAGTGTTCAAATACATTGGTCTGAAGAATATTATTCCCATCTTTTAAATAAACTGTTGAATGAATATCGGCTATGAACTGGGTAAATAATGTAAATTGGAAATTATTAAGTTACTTTGCTCCAATGTACCCCAATACATTACTTTTTAACCCATTATGACAAATTTGACAATTATTTTAGCATAAGTTTGTATTTTTCACAATTCAATATTCATACTTTCTATTGGAGCTTTTGGTGCATTTACAGGGCTTTATTTTTCATTTATTAGAAATTCCAACTTGTGCAATATACAACACATTGAGTTGAACTGAGTAAAGAATGTAAACTGTGGAAATTATTCAGTCACTTCCCCAAATGCATTATTTTTTATTACGTTGTGACAAATTAGACAATTATTTTAGCATAAGTTTGTATTCTTCACAATTCAATATTCATAATTTCAATTGGAGCTCTTGGTGCATTTACAGGGGCTTTATATTTTTGTATTAGAAATTACAATTTGTGCAATATACAACACGTTGAGTTAAACTGAGTGGAGAATGTAAACTGTGGGAATTATTCAGTCACTTTCCTCCAATGCATTGTTTTTTATTCCGTTGTGACAAAAATTTGACGATTATTTTTGCACAAGATGGTATTTTTATTTATCTTAATATTCATATTCTCGATTGGAAGTAAGAAATAACATATTTGTGCAACATACAGCACATTGAAATGAAGAATACAATGTATTTATCCCCTAAGTAGTATGAACTATACACATTTTAACTCTTTGTCTTTTAAAAAGATGAATGATCGCTTTTGCCTGCCGAGGATCATTGTGCTTTGGTGGTCGGGGTGCGGATTGCGTGCATGGGTCGTTGCTGGGCTGGATGAACATTATAGCTTGTTCAGCCTAGCGGCTGCTAGTGTATACGGTCCGCGTTCTGGCTATTGGAGTGCAGTGTCCCTCGGCGGGCGAGTGTGAAAGCTCGTTGGCATTTCCTTTCGATGGCATTTGAGTGCATTGCGAAAGTGACCTATTTGTATCTCATATTATTATGTTAATCTTCTTTGGAAATTGTTATTGTAATTCATGTTCATTTCAGTTTTTAACTGCCAGACACGAAGATCTTAATAAAATCCATTTATCTATCTATCTATCTATCTCTCTAACTAATTAACGATCCTTCTTGTACTTAATTTCTGATGATTGACATTCGTTGTTTTTGGTGATTGATTATATTGTTGTACTTCATTTTTTGGAATGTGACGGAGATTAACATCCGGGGTACGCCCTCGAGACGATTCCGTTTACTATGATCACTGTTATGTTTATGTAAATTATTTGTGTTGATCATCTATAAGACTAGGCCTATATTAAATCGTTGATATGAATTATATAATCATATTGTTTGATAGTGTGGTTTGGTCCTCGTGAGATCGTCAAGTTTAAAAGTACGACCCCCGCCCTGGGAGTTCTACACATCAGTTGATCAGTGTCCTCTTAACTTCTATATTAAGCAGATCGAGTCTCGTACTGTATTGCAAATTTGGTAGTTCTATATTTCTTAGGTGCTGAAAGTACGTGAAAATTAAGTAACATGATTAATGATGAGAAGCAGTTCAACAAAAAGGACAAAAGTTTAAAATGAAAGGCACATAAAACAATTTAAGTTTCTCTATTTGTCTTCCTTTTTAATTTAATCATGGTTTCAAGATTACATGAACAAATAGTCGTATACCAATTAATATCTATCAACAAATTCATAATTTTCCAAAGTTATGCCATAATTATTATTGAGACATATTTTTGACAGCTCAAAATGATAAATTAAAAAATAGTGACTACACGACATATATCTTGACACGACGTAATATCTAATAGTATAAGAACATTTCCATTTGAGTGATAGTGGATGGAATCATTAACTGAAATGTAAGATTCTATGAATGCTGCATATATACGATACGACCGAACTAAAATTAAGAAACCAAATTACATTCCAAAAAGTGGCCGTCATGTAAAGAACCCCCATGAGAAACCTGAAGGGGCCTTTTTTGTAAATGATAAAAAGAACCCCCTTGGAAGAAAAAAAAATTGATGGTTGATTGTCACAAAAAGTAACTACACTCCTAAACAATTGCTCATAATTTTATAACGTAGAATCGTTTCAAGATTTCGTCTTGCAAAAATATTTCTATGGCAGCTAGGAAAGCAATGTGTAACAATAAGAGGTTATCATTAATCCATGGTTGAGTAAGCACACATTAATGAATTTTTATTTTCATATTTAAAAATTCGCAAAGGTAATATTATCATTGCAGTTTACTGAGTATTACAAAATTTCAAAATGCACTGTTTTACAATTGCAAATAATGCATTTAACCACATGTTCCATTTACAAATAAAAATGGATGGAATATCAATAAGCATTGTTTCATAATCAATGCATTCAGTCATGTGCTGTTTCACAACAATGTACAGGCACGCACAATGTCTTGTGACTTTTGAATTGGGCCATTTTGTCTTTAATCTGTGCTCATTCAGCCATACAGTGATGGATATCTCTGATTTTCACACAAAATGTACCTAACGACTCTACCAATATTGTGGTAAGATGACATTGTGATACATTTTAAGGGTTTTGAAATTATGAGCAATTCTTCAAGGGGTAGTTAGTTACTTTTTGTGTTCTGTTTACATGTACATGTATGTGTAAATGTAGTGTTGCCACCTTCAAACAGATTGGCTCATTTAAATCATTTTTCTTTTAGGCAAACTTCAATTAAAAAAACCTTGAAAATACAAAACAAAAATCTGATATATTTTGTTTACTATTTATGTCTATTTTAATCCTTTTTGTTGGGGGTAAATGCGCTACATTTATAGTATAGACGGCATCAAATCACCTGAAAATAAGAATGGATTTATTATTGTACATGTATTAGGTGCACACGATCAGGAAGCGTCATGGTGTAGTGGTTCTGACTCACGTCGTTCAATCATATAAGGTCGTGAGTTCGAATCCCACTCCAGGACGTTGATTTCCTTGAGCAAGAAATTCATTCACATTGTGATGCACTCCACCCAGGTGAAGTAAATGGGGACCTGGTAGGAATGTATTCCTTGAAATGCATAGTGCGTGAACCCTATACTCTGCTATAAAGCCATGCAGGGTACTTATGCTGCATTATTGCAGAGCGCTTAAAGACTTCCAACAAAGTAAGTGTTAGGCGCTATATAAGCACATATTATTATTATTATTCTGTATAGGATAGCAGTCGCCAACTTTTTTTGTTTTGTTATACCAATCCACCATTTAACATGTCAACTCTCAAGTACGTCCTTTCAACACCTTATATCGCTCACACAACGCGCGAAAGGCCGCCAATAATTATTAAGGCGGCCCTTTCGCGAGTGTTATTCAAAATCAATTATTGCAGTTTAGTGTATAGTTCTTGCGAAGTTTTAAAAATCTACAGTAAATTCTATTACGAGACTAGTTTTATATCGCAGAAATAATACTTGTATAAATAATTCAGTTTTTAGAGAACTAAAATGCAAACAACTGAAATTGTGTATTTGAAAGTGTTAATTGTTTAAGTGCAGTACTTTTTAATTCAATAATAAAAAACTATCAGTGTCACGGTAATGAGGAAGAAAGAAGAGAGAGAGAGAGGGGGGAGTGGGAATAGTGGGGGAGGTAATTAATCGAACGAGAGGGAGGAAAACAGAAAGAAAATTATCATAGACGACATTCCGTAAAAAAGTAGTTGTTTTGTGTTTAACATGTTTATAGGTCCTTTAAACCGTAAGTCTATGTTTAAACTGATTGAATTTACAAGATGTAATACTTGGTGATTTTATGTGCTTACTGCATGGGTTACATTAACCAGTAATTAGAACTTGGAGGAACCGAGGAACAGAAACAGAGAAATGTATAACAAAAAGAGAAGCACGCATCGAATGAAGAATGACAGAGGGTGATAGAGAGTGATTGAGAAAGAGGGTAAAAAGGGGATGGAGTAAAGAAAGTGGGAGTCGCATGTGAGAGGGGTTAAGAGAGAGAGAGAGAGAGAGAGAGTGTCATGACATTTGGAAAAGAATGAATGCAATGAGATAGAGGAAGAGAATTAATAAAAAGGGTAAGAGGGGAGGAAGCACCCTGAAGGAATTAATATTTGTTAAATTATGCTTGACAAGTGGATAACTGAATAGATATATTCTGGGGTTTTTTTAATCATCGGCGCCAAAATGAACCCTTATACAATGAATACAAAACATATCTGACCTTTACCAAACAAAGGGTGACGTACATGGGATATGTACCATTTTTCTTTAGCTGAATGATCTATAAAGCCCCGATGAAAATTTGCAAAACAGCCTAAAACGTTTGGTAAATAGCAAATAGGTTTCTTAACCAGCTCCGTCCGGTGCATAACGGCATTGTAATAAACATATTTTTCCCCGAGAGATGGCAGAATAAACACACAATAGAACTAAGAACATCGAGTAAAATAAGGAAAATGTTATGCCTTGAAAATAAAATATCGGTGGAAAATCGGAAGCATACAAGTCATAGCCGTTGGAGAGATTCCATGTATGACCCCCCCCCCCTCAGATCATCCAAATTTATAACGCGATTTAAATCGTTTACATGGCATATCATGGTAGCCTAGCTATAAATACCATTTTAAACTGCCATAACTATATAATGATGCAATCTCAGCTTATAGGCGAGAATCACATTGATTTCATAGATCGTGCGTTGAAAGCCGCTGTGTCAATGTAATTAAACATATATGACCTTTCTGGCTCTCACCAAAGGATGACAAGGCCAGACAATGCAATATGAATAAATTATGACTCATGTCATTAATAGGCCTGCATTGAGATATGATATTGAACAGGAGTATGGTGAATGAAAAGGACTATCATATGCTCGTAGATTCGCAAATCGTTCATCGATATTCGTGCAATATATAACTTAATTAAACAGTCGAACTCTAACTAAGAAACCTCATGAAAATGACATAAATGAGAACCTCTTCTCCTTTTTTCTTTCAGAGTGGGTTTTTAAAGGGGGCATGGGGTTAAAATGGGTTCCCCATCTGAATAAGTATGGCGCTATGAAAACACATCTTCAATATGTTAAATAATACGAAGGTGATCGAGTGAGTAATCCAATACCTTTGCATGGCCTCTATATACCCTAAAATTGACTTTGGTTGCATGGAAAGACGACCTGACTGCGTGTGATTAGAGGCCTACTTCGAGCTTGGATACTGGGTGCCGGTGTGTGGGAAATAACGCAAAGATGTCTGCCATTCATATATTGCTTTATTCTCTCATTGTAGGGACATGCTTTGTCTCTCACTATGCTGTAGCACAGAATAATACAGTCGGGCAAGGTAAGTGTATATCCAATTTCATCATCACATGTAGTATGCGGTTATTCATTGCAATGCTATTTAAGCACACACAGTTACCCGTTTCCGATGTGTACAGCTGCATTTATAGCTACTGCACGACTCTGGTAGGATAGTAGACGGATGTCGCATGCCCGGGGAAATCTGTATACTATACTAGTACTGGTATATTCTCCTCTGTGTTTAGTACCCTAGTCAAGAGTAGCCGCTTGTTTTGTTATACTCAATCATATCCACTGAAATGTAAATATCTTTAATCAAGAGACACCAATGAATCTATGTAGGATTAAAGCCTACCCGCATCCAGTGACATTATAAACTGGCGGCCCTCAATTCGTTATTAATAATTTGATCATAAAATGCAGTAAATGTAATAATATCACTTGTCATCGTTTACATGAAGGAGTATATCTATTTCTGCAAAGTGCTTTGGGACATCGTAGATGTATGCATGGAGCGCTATAAACCCAGAATATGATTCTGTATATAGGTACCTTAATTGCTGGCATACGATCTGATTATCTCAGGATGTATCAGTCCATCGGTTTCTTTTTCCACGTTTTGTTCTAGACCTTACCATCCGGATGCAGTTTGACAATAGATGCATCCGATTGGTGCGTGTGTTGATAAAGGGCAATCCTACCTTTGAAATAGCGCATTTGCATGAAAGTAGAAACATAAGAGAAACAGAATGGCGAAAGTTTGAAATAAATCGGACCAATTATATTTATAAGAGAATTCAGTGTGAATATTTAAAATTTAAGATAACTAAACTCATGCGAATCTCAAATCGGTAAGACCGTCAGTAGATTGTACACGCTGTTATGTACAACTCTCCCGTTTGTCGTGTACAAACCTATCTTTTATTTCTATCCCCCTAAATGCTTTCTCCCTTGGGTTACTCCCCAAGATGTAGAATATTTTTAGAGGTCTTCTAAAAAGACCTTCCTACGATACAGATTTTTTTTTAAAACTTGATGTTTTAGTCATTTTGTTCGTTGAAACAAATGGGAAAGTTGTCCGGCACTATACGTCACATTGACAGTATCGATTCAGCATAATAATAACATATTTTTAAGACTAAGACAGTGTACACTTAACAGTCGATTAAGAGAGTTTCAGTTCAAACTTATACATAATATATTATATACAAACCATCACCTCTTCCGTTATGGTCTTGTCTCGACTAACTTATGCTCATTTTGCGAAAAAGATGAAGAAACATATAAACATTTATTCTATACTTGTGAATTTGCACAATCAGTGTGGGGAATGTGCACGAGATTTTTAGACTTTGAAATACATAACTGTAGTTTGGAGGAAATTCTGTATGGGAAAGAGGAGAGAAATAAAGGAAAATATCAATTAATGAATCATGTTTTAATTCTTGTTAAATATCTGATTTATAGAAATAGAGAACTTAAAAACCACCCTCTTTTAATGAAATAAAGAATAGTATAATAGGGGATAAAGTAGAAGAAAGGAAATTGGCAGCAATGAGGGAACTCTCACTATTCATTTTTCTAAATGGGAAAACCTGAGTATTAGACAAACAATTGGAACCCAGAGCCAGTCGTCCACCGGTTAAGAGGGGGGATAAGGATAAGGATAAGGGAGAGGTCGGGTAGGGTAGGGTTAACAAAAAGAGAAAACTTTTCTCTCAGGACAACAGTATAAAAGAAGTATAAGTTGCTACATTGTTAAAACAAAATTTTTGGATTATACAACTGCATATGTTTTCTTTGAAAATATGAATTTTGTTTCAAAAATGATGTATAGGAATTAACTATGTAAGTTTCTTTTGAAGCCGTTTGTAAGACAAAAATTTATACTGATTTACAATGTCATCACATTTGCAGTGAGCGTTACATATGATGATTGTAATTTGTACTATGATTATAATTTGTTTCAAGAGAGAAAAGAATAAAAACTGACCGTAAAAAAAAAAAAAAAAATTTCCAAAACTCATAGCTTTTCATTGCTTGCATTATTCAGAATAGTTCAATTCAAATGGTGACAAAGACGTAGGCCTACATAGAACTGCTTACATAAATCACCTGTTTGGGATGCATGGGTAATCAGATGGCTGCCGTTTTGCATTGTTGGCTCTGGTTGCACAACAGCCAGTTATTATGCAACACCATTTTCATCATAATTTATGCAGGTCAATGGTTTATGTACTACTCTGACATCACTATTTCAGTCAAGATGGCAACTCCCAGGGGATAATGGTAACAAGGATAACTGTAAACTTTGGAGAGATTGTTTTCTTTGCAAAGTAACCAATTAGGAGTAATTTCAAGATATTTTTAACTGGCTGACATTTTGAATAAAATTTATTTTGGCTAGTGGAGGAATTGGCCGTGGCGCAATTTCCGCCTGTAGAATCCCAACCCTCCTATCATTATCTTGTATTGTTGTTGTTTTTTACTATTAATATTATTATCATTATTATCATTATTTAGTTATTTTTTGTTTGTTATTACTATCATCATCATCATCATCATCGTCATCATCATCATCATCACTGTCATCACAATCATTGTTGATTCGTTTCTGGTTTTCACATCTACATATTAATAACACTATGATAATTAGATTAGCCCTCATGCACTGACAGGGCCCTCGATGCTAGCATCTATATGGATGCTATATGTATGCTTGTAAGTAAAGTGCACAAAGCAATAAGCGTGCAGAGTCTCTATCGATCTCTGTCTGTATGGCTGCTATTCATCATGACAATATTGAAGCTGCGGGGAGGCCACTTCCCGGCTCCCTCTCATATGAAACACGCAAGCTTTATCATTAATGTAAATCGTAAACGAAAATTTCCACTTGTCGATACCCCGTTTTATATATCTTTAATATGAATTTAATGTATAGTTCATTTTTGGAACTCATATCAAAGCAATCATTAAAGCGTAGTGTGCAAAAAATGAGGTGGATGAGCCAGTATTTTAAGGGAAATCAATGGAAAGGAGTATACTAGCTCCTGCCCCCACCCCACCCCCAGAGAAAGGGGAGACTTTGCATTTTTTTCTTCTATATAAAACCTATACATTTTAACATGTGAAATGAAATATCTCATTAGCTAGAAAATGTTCACTTTTTGTATAGTTTGGAACCTTGCATTTTAGCACACTTTAGTAATTTTTTATCATAAGTCTGAGTCTACTATCGACCTCCTTTTCTCTCTTTTCTTATACAAATATGCAACTTAAAAACATGATTCAGACCAATATCGAGGAACGACCCCCTTGAACATTATCCTAGGGAGAAGCCTCCCCTTGAATCACCCATTCCCGACTTTCGTAGTAAAGACCCTAGGGACTCTGTATAGCTCTTGTACACACAATGGAATATCTGCCTACGATTGTGTATCCCACCGTTGACAGATCTTCTTTAATTTTAAATTATAAGTATATTATGCGAGGGACAATAGTGGCCAATCGAGAAATGTTTAAATTTTGAATAGTTGGAGCACTATATATCTGAAATATAGTTTGGTCTATAGCCTTAAATTATAAATTTCTATACACTTATTTTTAACCCCCCCCCCCCTCCCCGGCGCGCCGCCCCTGCTGGCACTAAAATATCGTACAATGTTTTTTTTTTTTTAATCATTATATTTTAAAAGCCTATGGTTAAAAGGGCTAGTTGGCGTATGGGAGGAAGGTCTATTCATGGAGAAATACTCACAAAAGTAATTGCCATTCAGATCTGCTAAAGAAATCAAATCTAGGTTTACCTTACAGATATTTTGAAATAACTGATTTAGTAGAAAGCAATTTGCGACATTATTATTTCCGATCTTATTACATTTTAGGCCGTGAAAACAGATGTTATTCTCGCGTGAAAATAATATTTTGAAAATTTTGTAAGAACAAAAATCACTTCCCCTTTCTTTATTTTCTACTACATCCAAATATTCATGGCTCTTGTGGCAATTGGGAACGGTATTTCGGAAGGTCAGCTATGATCTCATAAAAAGATAGGGCTATGTATACACAATGCTTATCTCACTGTTGATTCTTGTCTGCAGGAAGAGCGATGTCCTGTCATTAATATGTTGTAAGGTCTTCCTTCTGTTCCCCTTTTCCATCACTCTTCCTTTCTTCTCCATTAAATCCCTTTCGTTCCTCACTCGTTTCTTTTTTCTTCTTCTTCTTTTGGCATTTTGAAGGGCCTGGCCGCCCCATCGCCCACTTCCTCGGCTACATTCTCTCTATTTCTCTATATTTCGATTTTGAATCATTTTTATGTCATTTTCGTAGACATATCAAACACAGATTACTTTACTATTATTTCTATTTTACCACAAACGAATAGGCAGAAGCTTCAAACCTGTTTATTTTATGCAGTAGTCTTGTTATAGTATTACAAATATTAATGTGAGCGCATATGCTACAACACAACTAACCACACCTTATGAACATTTATATTCATCACAATTCGTGGTATTTCACAATACCCTTAATAAAACTTTGATAAGAGGTGAAAAGAACTTATACATTCGCTCTTTCAGAATTATGAAGCAAGAAATTTATACTTTGTTGAGGTAAACAGGGAGTGAGATGCTGCTTCACAGTACTGTACAAATGAAAGAGTATATTATGGTGTAGGCCTATAACATGAATCGAATATTTTACAAATATAATGCAAGAAATAATAGTAATTACATTTTTAAAAAATCATTAGAATTGTTGTGGTCTGTGGAGACTGATAAACAAGGTTCGGGATTCGAATCCCTGTGACTTCTTAAGACTATTTCGCACGATTGTCCACATAATAAGATCGATGATCTTTCTGTTCGCTTTGATGTAGCCCCGTGGTCTGTTCGCCTGATGGGTGGTATCTATGAATCTGAAGGCCGGGTTGAAGTCTTCTATGACAACCAATGGGGTACTATATGTGACAGTCTGTGGAGCATCGAGGACGCGACTGTTGTCTGTCGGCGGCTGAATTACAGTGGAGCAGACCTAGCATTGGTGGCGGGACAGTTCGGAGAAGGTCAAGGTGTTATCCTGTTTAATAACATGGAATGTAATGGAAGGGAGAGCAATCTTTCAACTTGTAAATATGACCTTGTTGATGTGACAAATTGCGACCATTCGAGAGATGCTGGTGTCGTGTGCACGAGTCAGGGTAAGGTTTAATAAGGTTTATTAAAACATTAATATAGTGAAATAAAAACATGAATACGAGTGTCGTAAAGACTGATGAAAACAATTTCCCTCTTTTTCTTCCTTTTTTAAAATTCATCTTCTGCCCTCTATCGAAACAGCTATGGCACCGTAGGCTAGAATTGTCAATACTCCCAGAAAGTGAACTAATTGCACAAAATAATGTCAAAATTAATGGACTTTGGAGAGCCAGAGTTTGGAGAACCAAAAATGAAACTCCATAATTTTGCAATATATAGTCAAGATTCCACCTGACACAAGATGGAGTCAGAACACAATGAACAGTATGGCACTGGTTGTGCATGTCGCAATTGTGTTCTGGCCATGTTCTGTATTAAAGATCCATTTGTGACGGTGACGGTTGTGCATCTATATCATAAGAAATATTACAATGAAAAACAAATATAACTTTTTGCAATATATTTCATTATTGGATACAATCATTCAGTATATATATTTTTATTTATATTGAATATACATGTACAGGAAGTCTTCGCCTAGCCGGTGGGTCTGTACCTGGAGAGGGTCGTGTTGAGATTCTGGGAGAATCTGGAGACTGGGGTACAATATGTGATGATGGATGGGATAAGACCGATGCAGGAGTAGCATGTAGACAGCTAGGATACCCAGATGCTTTAGAAGCCATAGTCAACGTAGGTTACCCCAACACACAGCCAGTCTTTGGTCCTGGATCTGGTCCTATTCTTCTCGATGGACTCGATTGTAATAGTGAAAAGCGACATTTAAGAGACTGTCTTGTAACAAAAGAATGGGGAATTCACGACTGTACACATGGCGAGGATGCAGGAATAAAATGCGACATGGGACGTAAGTTCCTCCTACTTTAAAACCGATGAAGTTACACATCCC
Organism: Mesocentrotus franciscanus; assembly: GCA_037976565.1. NCBI lineage: Eukaryota > Metazoa > Echinodermata > Echinoidea > Camarodonta > Strongylocentrotidae > Mesocentrotus > Mesocentrotus franciscanus. The sequence goes on along the minus strand of CP137669.1, from coordinate 1,043,209 downwards.
GTCTATTTCATGTAATTTACAGATAAATTAATATCTCCTTTCAAATTTCTTTGAAGCATTGACAAATTTTGCCAAATTCATAGTACCACTACTAACATAATTTTGTTGTGGCTCTTAGCATAAGATTGTTTCTTCGGGAGATGTTATGCTATAAACCAGACGTTTTGTAGCTCAGCCTGTCATTCATATTAATAGAACGTGATATTTTGATCGTTATTCAAACTGAATGCTAAGAAATGCCTCCATTAAAAGTATGGGAAAAGTATTCCATTGTTTCTATTTGTCCCTGACAGTCTCATCACAACCTTCACTTTTCTTGAATTCTCCTACTTTCCGATGTAAACAGTATTGATTAGTATTTTAAACACATTGTATAATTTTGTGAGAAGAAATTGAATGTGACTTTCAATTTAGTTTGATTTAAAGAAAGCATGCAAATAGTCTGTTCGAGGAATTCGAGGATTGATACCTTGTACGAGAACGCTGGTATATATTTCAACTAGAGCACCATTGCCTTGTAACGTACACTGACACAAAGTTTCTTGGTCGTAAAACCATCAAAGAAATATTCCTCATGAATACATTAGGTCTATACAAATATTTATGTACCATCCGATTATTGTACAAGACAGCTAGTATCTTTTCTCCCATTCTTTTCATTCTCATCTTGAATTACAGTTTCCCGACTTGTAGACGGTGATTTTGACGATGAAGGCCGCGTTGAAGTTTACTATGGGGGTAAATGGGGTAGAATCTGTTCTACCAATTGGACCATTGAGGATGCCCATGTTGCATGTAGAGAACTTGGATTCCCTCTCGGAGCAAGGAACACAAAAATATTTGAGGGAGGCGATGGACCGTTTCTACTGGACGACATGAAATGTCAAGGAGTTGAGACCCATTTAGCCGATTGTGAATCTTCAGGATGGGTCAACAATCGAAACTGTGATGCCAACCTTAACCATGGTGCAGGCGTTGGGTGTAATGGTAGGTCAAATTATTTGATATTTTTATGCTAAAGACTACTTTACACCTGGTTCCGATGTCAAAAGACCTGTTCTATTAAAATATTATTTCACAATACAGATCCTTCGGCCGTTGTACGACTCCTAAGTGGATCTAGCAGCTATGAAGGTGTGGTTCAATACCGAATTAGATCTGAACATGGTTTGATATGTGATTCTGATTGGAGTGATAAAGAAGCAAATGTAACCTGTCGACAGCTAGGATACCAGTATGGACGAAGTGAAAAGCCAGTTTCACTTGGACCATTATCTGGAACCATCTATTACTTGGACTATCGCTGTGACGGAACTGAAGAGCAGATAGGAGATTGTGTGTATACAGTAAAGTCAAATGATGTCCAGTGTAACCCTGATCACATAGCACAAGTTTTCTGCGGACCACCGATAGGTGAGTATCTTGTGTTAAACCAATGTGTCTTATCAAAACTCAGTTGTTTATCAATCCTACTGCTACAGCTACAAGGTTGAGCATACTAATACTGACCTGACAGTTTTTTTTCTTCCCAATCAGTTCTTTTTTCCATTTTCTTTGTGAGCTCCTTGCGGAACACCTGCGATGTGATGGTGTCTCTAGTACAGACAAAGCTAACCCTAACCCAGTAGTTCATCGGATCGCACCATCACATCCTAGTTCTTTGGTACAGTGGCGGATCCAGGGGGGGGGGCCCGGGCCCCCTCCCCTAGAAAAAAAACAGGTAAAAACACCCTTTTTTTGAAAAAAAAAGAAGTTGGGCCCCCCTGGCGCCCAAGGGGTGGCGGTGAAAAAAATAACCCATCCCGTAGGAAAAAATTTTCGGGTGCCAAAAAAAAATTGTGCTCACTACCCCTGGCGCCCAAGGGGGGTGGTGGTTTTGCTCACTACCCCACTGAGCGAAAAATCGACCGGCACGATTTTCAAATTTTCGCACGAAGTGGGCCCCTTTTTAGGCCCCCTCCCTTGCCGCCGGCTGGATCCGCCCCTGCGTTGGTAAGCCAACGATGTTTTGAATATTACATTGCATCGTCACATCGTGGGCCGTTGGCTAGCGGAGCACCCAACGATGTATACTTCTAGTAATTCATGGGATCCAAAGATCATTACGTATGGATGCATTGCTCGTATACTGGTAGAGATAATAGGGACTTTTAGATTTGCACGACGAGAACGTGGACTGCTATGTGGACATCCTTTTAAAGGTACTATGTCCCATTTGCAGGCCAAACAATGAAAAGGTTAAATTCCAACGGCATTTGAAAGACAATACTAATTTAGAACTTCCCTAAAAAGGGGGCTTGAAAATGTCTTTAAGTGGGAAAATAACGACTATTAGTTGTCGAATCGACTTAGGAGCTATAGAGCCAGTAAATAATAGTCTGATTTTCAGACCATTGTACCGAATGGTCGTACGTTTTATGCTGCGCAAAGATTCAATCAGTTTAATTTTGGCCATTACAAGAAGTGGGTTATTGATGTAGACAAATGCTCATGTACCCTTTACAGCTCATTTTATGTATGTTATTACCAAAGATTAAAAAGCCAGTCAGTCACTCAATAGTGTCTGACAGTGAAGTCTAGCAAGTAAACAGGTTTCCTTGCATAATTTGAATATTAGGACACTGCTAACGTTTAAATTTCACAGATAGGACATACATGACATATTCATAATTCCTGCAAAGTTCTACAGAATTTGATGTTGGCTGCAAAGGGACATAGTATCTTTAAGGCAATGTGACGTCCTTTTAAGGCACTGCCGGGCACTGACAGTCTGCCCGACAGTGCCTTAAAAGGACGTCGTTCTCGTCGTGCACATCTATAAGTCCCTAATTGCGTTGGCTGACCAACGATCATAATTATATTTGATATGCGGGGTATTCTGCAGTTGATCGAGCCGTCCTTGCCAAACCAGTGTCTTTCTCTAAATGATCTATGTAAGTCATTTTTGGGCGATCTCTCGTGCCTTAATGTGGTCCCATAAGAGCAGGTGTGAAATTATTTCACTTTGGTATCTCAGGAAGTGTCCACTGACAAGGAGGCGGTTTTTCTCTAAATCTGGCTGATATTGATGTTGGATCCCTTTATAAATCTGTATTGTCATTGTCATTTTCTCTTCAGTGCTTCTGGTGCTTCTCCTATGCGTTATTCGTACTGTGACTGTTGCTACTTTGCAATATAAATGTTCACGTCCAGACTTGGTTTTCGATATTCAAGCTCAGTCCGGTTTTCACTAAAGAACACTGATCTGGCGGACCCGATTAACCGAGAGGGTATGCCTTATCATCGATTCGTCTCATCATGTCAGCGTTTCTTATGATGCTATTATTTGATTGTCCTCTTGTTGAAATCTCTTGGCCACCGACTTTTTGAAGACAGACCTTAATGATAATTTCTGACAGCCAAAAATGTTACACCCTCGATGTGGCGTCAGTTCTGGAGTCCCAACTATTTATCGGTCAGATGTGACCACTGTTATACATGTAGTTATCGATACATTCAGTTTATCGATGAGTTCTGACAACCCCTGCGATACTTTTACACTTCAGCCCCAAATTTCATGTGGTACTTATGCTTGAAATATGGCTTATGTGAGGATCCTAACCCTTACCTTATCAGACCAAGAAGGAAACCAAGAACTAATTGGGAGAGGAACATTAAGACATGGAGTGGAATGACACTGCAGGAGTGTACTAGGTTGGCAGAAAACAGAGATCTGAGGAAAAATGTTGCGATCAACCTCGGAACTGGGAGAAGATACCTTGATAATTATATAGATAGAAGATTCTTATTTCATGATTTTATATTGATTCTTACTTTTTTCTTTCTATGTGTTCATAATTCTTTCGATTTAGACTTTGACCTACGAATGGTGGGGAGTGATTTCACAGAGCAAGGTCGTCTAGAAGTCTTTCTTAAAGGCGAGTGGGGCTACGTAGCTGCAGGATACTTTTCGTCTGTAGACAGTGATACAGTCTGTCGGCATCTTGGATATGCAGGGGCATTTTTTTACGACTACTACGAGACTGAATTTGCTCGTTCTTCGCGTCCAATTCTTATAGACGATATATCATGTGGTGAAAATGATATGAAGATAACTGATTGCTACATACTAGAGTTGAGCGGACCTAATTCAACCCGACAGGAGCGTGATGAAGTCAGTGCACTCTGTTTTCCATATGGTAAATATTCTTTAATTATCCAGTGTACTACTATGTTAATAATATTATTCTTGACAACATCGATACAAAGATTGTTCAAGAATTTATACGTATATCAAGCAAAATGTGTTTTATGCAAAGATACTTATAAAATAATGAAATGGTCTTTAGTGGAATACAAGGGTATATCTCACGAGCTGATTAACATATTTCAAGAGTCGCCTATTGTTCCTGTTATTTTCTTGGTTAAATCATGTATTGTTTGGTAATTTCACGCTTTTCTTTGACAACAAATAAATTATTTATACCCCTTGTAAGTGTAAGTGTTATGTTTTAGTGTTTTTGGTAACTCAAGAATGAAAGGTGGACTGTTTGAATTAGGGCCTTTGTTGAATACTTTTAGATGTAAGCTTCAATAAGTCACATTCTCAAGAAAAGTAAATCGGGGAAAAATCAATGTTTCACATACAATTACAAAACTTGGTAAGGGTATGAATGATTTAGTTGTTAACTGTATGTCACTATATAAACTACCGTAATTTACAATTTTCGCCTAATAAGGACAGTTTCGATTGCCCAAATCAACACCTCCCTGGTGAATGAGAATGACCTTTGTATACAGGTTAAAATACACAGTCTTTTGTGAGCTCTACCAAAGCCTATACTGTACAGCATACATAGAGTCTCCTGAAATGAGATACATTGTATTTATCGTGTGTTAATTTTCTGTCAATACCATAAGTGAATTTTCAGAGAAGGAAAGTTGTATAGTTCTAAGCATATATCCATTCCCCAGGTACATTGTATCTGCATAATTATATAGGGTCTGGTTGCTGCAAATTATTTCTGAACGAATTCATTAACAGCAAGGAGATTCATTAAAAAAAAAATATATATATATATATATACATGTATATATTGTATATTGTTGAATTATTATATCTCACCGGTGTACATTTCAAGAATTGTTCTTCTTTTTTATGGCGATAAATAGAAGGGGGTTGCAGCTGATAATTAAAGTTCCACCTCGTGAAACAATTGCCTAGATAAACACACATATTAAACAAATTATAGATCTCATTAACTTCAATAAAAGTATCACTCTAACTATGTTGACGAATTAAAGCCTGTCGTTTGTCACAGTAGTAAATGTAAGGTCACCGGCGCGCCCATGATGACGGAACTGAACTCGAGACACGACAGGGATCAAAGTGTTTTGTTTACCGGGCTGCGACTTGACACAAAAAGCCAACATGCACTTGACACACACAATGCAGGGCAGTGCTCGACCAATATTTGTGCAAGTGACAAGCGACCTTTTGTTGTATTCATGAGTCTAGGAGTGATGAAAAGCAAGACAATAACTTAGGTTTTGAAATTCTCGAGATATAATTCAAATTACATCTTTTAATCAATAAAGAGCATGATTGTAGTGATAGTTATCCTTTCATATTATGAAGCAATAATTGTCAAACAAAATAATCACATCCCTGTTTTTATTAAGGAACGCAAATTGTCCTTATTCTTTGTCATTGGCTCAACCCTTCTTTTTGAAGTGTTTTACTGTTGTCATGGTTGTTGAAGCGGTCAATGTAATATTTTGTTGAGCAAATTGTGAAGCACTTTGTATCTGATAAGGAAATCGCAAACGTCCGATATCCGTTCCAAAGTCGTGTATACGTGGTTAAAGGAAACCTCATAGTGTATGTATTCTAAAAAATGAGATGTATTGCTGCCCTTTGATGCAAAATATTCCTTACGAAAATGTACAAGAGATATATAAATGAAGATATTCTTGGCATGATTTGATGCCTTTTAGCATAACATGGGCGCAGCCATTTTCTTAAAAATGTGACGTACTAGTTGAAGTTGTTCATGTATCATGCACCAAGCTTTAGTTGGAAAGACTTGTTAAATCAATAAAACCTTTTTACTTTTCAATGAAAAAAATCACAGCTGAGAAGAAATATATAACAGACGAACTACTGTAAGTAATTCATTTACAAATATTAAAATATAGCAGTTGACAAATCACCCTAGAAGAGCACCAACTTATTTATGCAATTTGTGTTCTGGCAATTGTAGTACAAAGGATAATAGCAGGTAGGGACATTTTGTAGATTAATTAATTAATCTATTAATTTATTAAAACATCTTTATACAGGAAAACATGTTCAGGTTTACTGTTTTTCAACATGGTCCTGTTAACAATAAAAAGCAAATACATATGAAATGTATAACAAAGTTTCAAAATACAATCATTTAACTGCATATATTGACATAAAAATAAAAAAATAAAAAATCAGTAATGTAAGTATCATTAGACTTAACATACTACTGTATTATACATATAATTAAATCAAAAAAGTTCAATAAATATATTATTTACAAAAAAGAATGAGAAATAGAACTTCTTATAAATCAATTTAAAAGTTTCAATTGTTTGGGCATTTTGTATAAAGTGGATAATGCCATTTCATTGATTAGTACCGGAAAATTTAAAGGCTTGTTTGAAAATTGACAGGTGGACTTCAGGTGGGACTACATTAGGACTATCATTATTCATAGTATGGTAATTGTGTCGATCACAAAAACATTTTGATATCATTACAAATTAATGGGCAATAATAAATCTCTCAGAATAAGTAAAGTACTTCTCGGGGTAAGGTATCCGTTAAGTACTGAAAAGCTATCTGAGGAATGAATGAATTTATTTAGAACCATCTTGTTTAAAATTATTTCATATATTTGATTCCACAGAGAGTGTAGCAAACCACCCCGTGAGGTTTAGAGATGAGAACGGAGTGATCAATATCAATTATGGAGTCATTGAGATATATCATGATGGAATATGGGGTCCAATTTGCAAATCCTACTTTTACGAATACGAGGTTAGTTTATTGCTTTGGTCAAGGAAATGAGGCTCCTTTTTCGTAATTAAGAATGTAAACTATGTTTTTAAGTTCAATACGATACGTGTTTTGAATTTCCCGAGTGCAGTTATATTCCAGCTCGATATGCTGTTTCACAAGAGAAATTTTAAATTTTGAGGGGAAAGTATTGATATTATGAAACGACAAAAGTATATAGCCATACCTATTTTTTATTTGAATATTTATATTGTGCACCTTTTTTCCGAATTTTCAATCATGAGAGTTCCATAAAAGATTTGTGATATGCTAAAAAATTTCAATTTCATATTTGTAAATGTCCATATCATATTTCTGATTCATTTATTTTATGTTATGATGAAGCATATCCTTTTGTTTCTAACTTTACATTAGATCCTTTGTAGTCAGCTCGGTCATACGGATTTAACGATGAGCGGTACCTTAAGTAACTACGATGGGAAATACACGTCAAGTGGTCCAATCTGGTTCCGCTTGTCATATTGCCGGTATGGTTCACGTGATTTTGACGTTGACCACTACAAGATATATGAATGCAGACATGGTCCATGGGGTGATCATGACGATTGTTCAAGGGATAGCATAGCTACAGCCAGATGCGTCTATGTGGATCAGACGTATGACTATAATTATCCAGGTAATTAGGACTCGTTGATTTGCCCATCGCGACCAGACAGATAATCACAATAACGTTGAGAAGCCGATCAGACATAATTATTATTATGAGGATACCTGTAAAATTCTGATTATTGCTGTTATACTTCCACATGTACATGGATTGTGAATTTCTATTACTTTCTTATAACTCCGCTAATCAAGCATATAGGGGAAATTAAAGTTAGTCCATACCACTGTTATTTAATTCATTGTGCTTCATTTAGAAATCATTTCAGAACGCTGTCATTCGTTCATGGAGCGTCGAAGACCACAACGATCACTGATGCAGTCAAAATGATAACGCGAGTTTTACGGGCATAATTATAATGCATACGTTTACGAGACGTCATTTGCTGACGCGTCGTGGATACCATACCCATGATATATGAAGAAATTACAAGCTAAACTCTGATGAAGTGCTTTTGCTTTGCTATTTCAGATGTAGATGTAAGTTGGCAACCCGGTCTCAGCGGATGGGAGGTTTTTCTAGTCGCCATTGCTGTGGTGATACCAATGTGTCTTATCATTGGTTGCTGCTATCGAAGCCGACGTTCTCAAACAATCATAGCCACGGGTGCTCCTCCTGCTTCTTACACGGCAGCTACCAGTGTTACGCATATTGATGGGGTATCCTCAGAATCTACAACCCCTGCTCCACCCTACGTTCCTCCATCACCGACTCCTGCCGAGTCTCCTCCTACATATGATTCTGTTACTGCACCCATGACCCAGGCTGATAATACCGATGCCTGTATGACAAATAATGCAGAGAATTGATGAAATAGTCATTCTTAGAGTGTTTTATGTTTTGGTGCGATATTTCCACCAAAGGCTGAAAGAAGAATAAAAGTCAATAAATCTATTCATAATCACTAGTCTTGATCTAATCATCTAATTTATAGCCAGAAGCTCCTTTTCTCCAAGAACGACACATGTTTGACTTCTTACCCACTTCAATCATCCAACGTGTTTCTATTTTAAAAGAAGACCCAGAATGTAACAGTGTTTTGAAATCATGTAGACAGTATCATGCCACTCGCCCACTTTCCTACAGTAACTGTTACAACACAAGCAAAGCACAAGCTCGGCATCTCCAGTTTCTTTCCAGTTGGATTGAGATTATGGGAATTGTATTATAATTCCTGCTGTTAATGAAGTGTTGTATCAGCTAGTCTTCTCAGCAGTTATTAACTCAATATTACTGACAGTTTCTAGTTCTTCATAGATATGTTTTATACTGTTACATGAATACATAAATTGTGATAAAAAATTATGAATACCGAAACGTGAATTGTGAAATTTTGTATATGACTGTGATGTAATTTAGATTTTTGAAAGGGAGAACATGACTGTGTACAACTTCAGATTATCAGTCATTCACTTCTTGACCATGGGTAATAAATGTATATTATTCACAAGCCCGTAAACAAAAATCATGAGTGGAGCTCAAAGTATAGAATACAAGTATCTTTGTCGCGAAGGTGAGTGTTGGCATTACACCGTGTTTCCGCTTTTCATATCCGCCCGTCCGTCCGTCTGTCATCCACCAGGATATCACAATAATTTTAAGGATCATTTTCAAGGCTGATGAACTTTAAATATACGTGTACATGTACTTTAATTTGGAAAGGGAATCACTATGCCTACAGTATAGGTTAAAATGCCCACATTATTTTGCTCTCGTGTGCTCCCTTTTCTATCCCAGCAAAATTGTGACTAAACGGGCTCATACAGGGGTGATTTGTTTTACTTGCCCCCGGCCCCTACCTTATTTAACAAATTGTATAGTACATGTATTTCTTGTAGGTTGTTAAATGTATGCATATCGGATTCGACTCTGTTAAGGTGTGGAGAACTTGAAGTATGGTATTGAATTTCGCGATAATTCTTGATGTGTTTTTGCCTTCCTTTATGACCTCTATTGTCTACCTCTATTTGACAACGTATACGACAAGACCTCAAAAGTCTTGCCATAGCAAATACTTGTATTTATTCTTTAATTTAAAAAATATGCAAACATTAGGCTAAAGCATTTCAAGGGTAAAATACAAGGTACATTAAATAAATTCATACAAAATAAGAAGAACAAAAGGCCAGGGACCACTATTGAAAGCCTATTGAGGCTTAACAGGTTGATGGTCCTAAGAATTGGCAAGTACTAACATACATGTAAATATTTCGAGGGAAGGGAAACTGTATATCGTTTATATTTTTGTTTTCTTAATTTGGCTTGATGAATTGCAAGTAGTCTGTCTATTTGAGATGACTGTCGGTTCCTTTTAATACAAACACACACTTTGGCATTCATCACAGTGTGCAGGATAAACAGATATTCAGCAGATAAGCAGGATATCCCAAAGACCGACCTATTGGTGAAACTTCAAAAGTTGTCAGAATGCCTATGAGACTGACATGTGTGTCTCATGGGCCGTTGGTCTAGTCAAGAAGGTTCGCACAATCTAAGTCTCGTGAACCTTTTAGACAGCTTTTCAGGGGCCCACTAGACCGATATTCTGTCTCGTAGGCGCTTGGTCATTTGGGCCATCGGTCTCGTGTGCTGCAGCTGTTTAATGACGATCAAAGGCCGGCACATGCACCGTCAGCACGGTCTGTTTCAATCATAATTATAAAAAAAAACTATGGTGTATTCGAAACGCACAATATCGTTACCCAGTGGTTATAGTCGTATTACCGCATTCTCAAGTTTATTTGCGTGACCGGCCGCTGTCATAACTGCAATGTTCTTTTGGTGGATACACAGATCAAAAGAACAATCCACAGTGTAGTTCATGTTTTGTAATATATTTAGTAACCCAGTTTTCTATAAGCAGTGTAAAATGTATAGACTTGTTTTGAATAACAGTTGTAGTGCTTGGAGATAATTATTAACTCATAATTATCATTGAAAGACATAGGCCTATAGTACAGGCGACGTTAAAGACCTATATGTAAAATTAATGATGAGTTGTGTACATCGCAGTACATGTATATGGGCTATTATTATCAAGACTCTGAATGTGTTGTAAACGTGTCGAATGTCGGTTATATAGAATTTACATGTACATTGTATATTCCGTTTTCCCAGTTTTTGAATGCAATAAAATCAAAATAAATTCTGACGTCCGATTTCGTTTAAATTAAGTACTTTGATTGAGTACAGTTTACGTTAAATATTCAATAGGTACTTGTACATGTTATAGGCTTCAAGGTATTAAGAGAGAGAGAGAGGGGGGTGGTATACTAGAGATAATGAGAATGAGAGGGAAAGGTAGAGAGGAGGAGAGGACATTTTGAGCATTGGTTAGTTTCGTACCATGCGCTCCATTGTTCTGTGGCGTATCTGGAGACAGAAGAAGAGGTAGGGAGGAGGAAATAGGATAAAGAAATGGGGAGTAATGCACAAGATGGGAGAAATTTAAATCTTGATATTGCATGTAAAGAACAGAATTACGTCTCAGTCTGATTACTGTCTACTCATCCAATTAGAGATTCACCAGGGTTGAGTGAAACACGATCGCAACTCCGAAAAAAAAATCAACTCAAGGGTAATTTCAATACACTATTGTATATCTTAAAGCCTGTCTGCACTAGTTTGGCCAGGAGGGATTAGACCTTCCAGCGTGGTCACTGACAGGTGGTTATCTCATCAACTCAGCTCTCAATTAACATAAGAATAGGGGATCATGGGGGACCAACGGGCACCGCTTAGGCATTGTTTGCTATATAGAGGGAGCAAGTATAGTTACAAGTAGTGCAGAGGGTCTTTAAGAAATTATGTGTGGATTACGTAATACGTCATTGTAAATTCTAAAGTGATGGACAAGACTATTGATATTGCCCCATTCATTTTTCGAAAGTAGTTGCGATCGTGTTATGATTTCAATTTCTAATCGTTCATTTGAGTTTTCAGTCATTCATAACTAATTATTATTTGTTCAAAATCTTTCAAAATACATGTATTTGATTTTTTTTTGTTTTCATGCTACATTCAAATTACAGACATTGAATTGCCCTTAAAATAAATAAATAAATAATAAACGTTGTATCTTCTAGGATAAATGGACCCGGTCCGTAGATGAATTAGATTTCATCTTTACTGTCCTGCACATGGTTACGAATAGAACAAGCAGGCATGCATATTCATGTATGCTTGCATAATTTATGCACGTAGTCTGCAAACACCGATCAGGTGAAAATATTCGTTTCATCTTTTACCGCTTGCGGGGATTTTTTCATGTAAGGTGTAAGCAGAGGCGTATCCAGGGTGGGGGCATGGAGTGGGGGCACTGCCCTGGCAAAAAAGAAGTAAAAAACAAAGATATGGTAACCACAATAATACTTTCTTTGTTTGTGTTGCTCAAGGTGGTCACTACCTCCCCCGTTGAGCAAAAAAATAGTGCTCACTACCCCCGCTTACTTATTCGCCGCTAAATATTTTCTCACGAATTGCCCCCCTCTCGCCGCCGGCTGGATCCGCCCCTGGTCGTAAGTGGTATGAATACTTTAAACATATAGATGCATCGTACCCAATCATATTCGTAGGTTTCACGTCTTGCAAGATAATACGATTGCGAAGAAAAAAAGAGGAAAAAGAAAGAAAATTAACTGGTAGCTTTGCTTGCTATAGTCATTAGGTCATAGACCTACGGTTCGCTATTCCAAAAAGTCACGACCTTCACAGGTCATGATTTTACATTAAAAAATCCTCAACCCATGACCATTACAATAAAGATAAATATTTTACAATCGGTGCTTGTATTACGACTTACAAACCGAAGATGACATCGAACCTCGTATTTAAAGCCATCAGGACTTGTACTTAATTAACGTTTTCTTTTCATACAAAAAGCTAGAGACAATGATTTTGTTTCAATTAGATTTTCACTGATTTACTAATAGGTACAGGTATATTATAGACCATGTAAGTTTTCACGTAGTTCATGTAGAACAGTTTTTTCAAGTACCCACAAAGTGCCCCTTTTTACAAGTGCCCCTTTTCTTTTGTAGGAAGTGCCCATTCCCCTTTTAATAAGTGCCCCTTTTATTTTGACACGTGTCCCTTTTCCTTGTGATAATTGCCCCTATTTTTTCCATAAGAGCCACTTAAATTTTTCATAAATGCCCCTTTTCATCTGATCATCTGATAAGCGCACTTTTCCTTCGACAAGTGTCCTTTTCCATTCTCATAAGTGCCCTTTTTCATTTCTGGTGAGTGCCCCTTTTCAGGTACGAGAAGTGTCCCTTATCACTTCTTATAATCTGATAATTCCCCCTATTCAAATCTGAGAGGTATACGATTTACTTTGACAAGTGCCCGTTTTCCTGTGTTTTAATTGCCCTTTCTAATTCTGACAAGTGTTCCTTTTCATCTTTGATGAGTGCCCATTTCCACCTTTGACAAGTGCCCCTTATATTTTGACACTTGCCCCTCTTCCTTTCTAATAAGTGTCCTGTTTCCTTCTGTTAATTACCCCCTTATCACCCCTGATAAATCTGAAAGGTGCCCCTTTTCCTTAATCATAAGTGCCCTTTTTATCTCTGGTGAGTACCTCTTTTCCAGTGCGAGTAATGCCCCCTTTCACCCGTTATAATTGCCATATTTACTTTGACACGTGCTCCTTTTCCTTTCTAATAAGTGTCCCTTTTGCTTCTGATAAGTGTTCCTTTCCATTTTTAATAAGAAACCCTTCCCTTTCTCTTAAATACCTCTTTTCATCTCTGATATGTGCCCCTTTCATTTTGACACGTGCCCCTTTTCATTCCTAATAAGTACACTATTTCCTTTGGATAAGTGCACCTTTTATCTTTTTATATGAGCCCCTTCCCTTTTCCATAAATGCCCCTGTGTACCACTGATAAATGCCCCTATTAAAATCTGATAGGTGCCCCTTTTCCTTCGACAGATGCCCCATTCCAATTCTCATAAGCCTTTTTTTTCCATCTCGGGTAAGTGTCGCTTTTCAGGTGCGAAAAAAGTGCACATTTTCACCTTTAATAATTGCCCTTTTTACACTGACACGTGCACCTTTTTTTTCTAACAAGATTAGTGTCATTTAAGCGACTTGGAGCCCCCTTTTCTTGTATTTCCCCCGAAGCTCGCTCGTTACGCTCGTTCGCATTGATAGTTAATATAATTATGTTATTTATAAAATGTCTTTTCAGTCTTTCATGATTAGATTGTGCTTAGAATTCATCAGGATTTGTTTTTTATCCTCTTTATAAGATGGCATTTTATCTTTTATCCTATAATAAATCTTAAGAATTTTGCTCGCTCGCTTCGCTCTCTCGCAAATTAATATTCAGACAATCACACCCAACTGCAAAGTATGAGGCTTGAGCAGTATCTTTGGCCATGTAAAAAGAGAGAAAAATAGTGATATCATCCCTGATAATGTAATCACAATCATGACAATGTAGCTAGGGTATATACAAATGTCTAAAAATGCTATATGTTCGCTTTGAGGTTTCCCTTTGTAGGTGCCCCTTTTGTTCTAGAATATGTATATATATTTATGTCAGTTCGATATAGCTAGTAGGCCTATATGAATAACTTCATAATGAAGAGTTCTGTCGTTGGAACCAACCTTTTTTAAACAACAAATGAAAGCCATCTTATTCCACGAGATGAATTGTGATTTAGATATATAGAACTGATGTTACACTCTGTATATTTTTTTTATATTTTTAGTTCAACGATGTGGTAGCGTGGATGGTAGTCGAGTGTTAACTATGACGAGCATACCAAAACTCCTCCTCCTCCTCTTTTTCTTCTTCTCCTTCTTATTTTTCTTCTGCTTCTTCTTCTTCTTCTTCTTCTTCTTCTTCTTCTTCTTCTTCTTCTTCTTCTTCTTTTCTTTATCTTCCTATTCTTCTTGTACTTATTATTATTTCTATGATTATTAGTTTAATATTGTTGTTATTATTATCATGATTATTTTTAATTTTTTCTTCTTCTAATCTGTCTGTAAATAATACGATTTTAACTTATTGATTTTGTACATGTAGGCCTATGTCGGGGACCCCACTGGAAATAAGCTCTCGAGCTTTCGTGGGTTATCCTGTTCAAGCTGACTTAATTTTGATCTGTTATTCTTTTATCTTGTTGTATGTTGGAGGCTTGGCGAATAAAAAATCAATCAATAAATGATAACGATAAAATTATAGTTCAAGATGATGCATTGTATTTATTAGGATGAGAATGTAACAATCTGGTATGATAGCTAGCAATGAATCTTTATAAGATTAGAGTACAGTACTACAATGATCCTCACCTTATGGTAAGATAAGACGAAGAAATGACCCATTTCATATATGTGCTAGGACCTAGTGACACATAATATTTTCTTAGTAAGGGGTAACAAGGAGTGTATCCGAAGGTGAAGAGAGAACTTAGAGGAATGGGGATGTAGGCTATGTTATTTTAAAAGATTGTCATCTGTTAAGAGTCTATGAGGAAAGCATTGGCTAAGTGTAGGTACACAAGAGGTAAACAATCTCCTCTTAGCTTATTGAACTTCTTAGGATGTAGGTTATTAAAATACGTAGTATAAATGGATAGAAAGCAGGGTCGACATTTTACATCTTACATAGGCTATAAAACATTATACACATAGGCTTAGGAAGATTTTCAAGATTGGGGGCTCCATCATTTGTTTTTGACCCGCCGTTTGAAGATTTTTCCCCCCGACTGCCCCCGTTGTCACCATTTTAGACAGTCCAAAATTGTTAAGCCTTCCTTTTTCTTCTCTCTTTGCTCTACCCCATTTTTAGACCACCACTTGGGAGGGGGTAGGGTGATTACCTGGAAAGACAGTATTCTTTGCCTTTTGGGTCTAAATTATATACCCAATAGGCAATAAAATCATGCGAGCGCATAGCGCGAGCTGATTTTTTTTTCTCTCTCTCGATAAAGTGACCTGAAATCACTGCATTCTAAACCCTTATTTTAAATAAATCCCTGAAATAATCATTTATAGATTAAACAAATATGGCGTCGGAGGTTCTAGGACGCCAATCACGTTCGGAATTCCATATGCAGTTAAGCCATGCGAGCGCAAAACGCGAGCCGAAATTTTCGATATAATGACTTGATAATGTAGAGTGGCCTAAGCGGGTAGGCAAAGGGCGTGGTTCTAAACTTACAGAGACACTTCGATGAAGACACCCTTACTCCATGATTGCCTGTGTTGAACTGCCCTGGGCTTTACAACTTTAAAGGTAAAGACCAGTTTTGGAAACGCCCCTCTCTCAAAAAATGAAATGGAAGCTCTCATTACCAATCATGTGAAAGAATGTGTTTTGACTGATACGTGATGATACAAATTTTGCCGGGAAAGTCGGGAAACCACCTACTAATTTATATATTTGGTAAAATATTATATCTATTGGGACCAAATAGATATCGCGCACGTGGTCGCGTAGTCCCATGTACATCTTTCTGTGTACAGTGCTTGTAACTTTACCAAGACTGGGCCAAATTTCTTATCATTTTGATGATTCCAGAACCTTGCAGTACACACCAATACTTATATGCTAGATGATCAACCTTTTCTGATCGTTTCCACAACGTTTCTTTCACAATGCAATCGCATGACCAGAACTGGTCTTTATCTTTAATCCCTGTTTGAATAAAGTCCCCCTCTCGCGCGTAGCGCGGAACCTGTGACGTTTCATTTGATTATCAGAGAAAGAAGATGATTCGTTGTACCGTTCTCGACTCTTAATCCTTGTTTGAATTCAGTACCCCCGCCTTCCGCGCGAAGCGCGGGGAAGCTTTGACGTTACAATAAATTATTAAAGAACTTCTTTTCTGACAAAACATGGGGGGGGCATTTGATATGATGTCCCCCCTAGGAAAAATCGTGGGGGACGTGTCCCCTGTCTCCCTCGGATTGACGCCCTTGATGTGCACCAATCTATAAATGTGAATTACTAAGTAGCCTGTTCACACTTTAGCTCTACAATAAAAAAAAGCATTTGTAGCCTTTCTTTTAAGCAGTTGAAGAAATTAATAAAAGTAGGCCTACTTGAAGAAATCGTTGAATTGTAAGATATTCAGTTTATTTTTATTAAGTTAGACAACGTACTAGGTGTTAAAATAACACACATTTAACACCTTTGGAAAAAATAATACGCCAGGAAAAGGAAAAACAAAACTGTTATTGTCACACATGCCTATAATGGGACATATTTAAAAAATGAAATGTGGCAACACCCAAAAAGTATAATTCCGAGATCCTCCTTTGTCTTTAATTTGCACCTGGAAATAAATTCGCGGCGAAAAATTTCAGATTTTTCTTCTTTTGAGGAGCTACTTTCACATGCAGCCTCAGAGAAATGTGCCAAAGAAGTTTTGTATTTTTGTGTTCCTGGAAACAAAGTTTTGGGCAATAGTTTTCAAGTCCAGTTTATCTGTACGAGATTTATATATGTGTAATATTAAAATATTGGGGCTCATTGATATCCGAGCCCCTCAAAAATATCGGGGGGCTCCGTGATGTTATCCGAGCCCCACCAAAAACAATTGGGAGGGGGCTGATGATATCTGAGTCCCGCCAAAATATTTCGGGGTCTCAATGATATCCGAGATCCACCAAATATATTTTGGGGTTCAATGATATGCGAGATCCGATGTCTGAGCCCCCCCCCCGCCCCTCCCAAATAAATATTTATAAAATGTTTATATTTGAATGGTAAGTCTGTAGATTATAGGTATACATGAGTTTCATGCCTAGAATATAATGTTTAGGGAGGAGGGGTTAATGATATCCGAGCCCCCCGGTTCCTAATTAAGCCTATGATATATAATCTATAGCAGTGGTCGGATCCGGCCGCGCGGCTCGGATCGGACCATGGATCGGAGACGCTTTGCCCTGACTTTGTGGTAATGCATAGGGTTAATATAAAATATGATATGCAGCGCTCCGATCCGCGATCGCGCACGTACGTACACGTCACGGTCGTTTCTATTAAACCTCTTAACATTATGCATGTTAACCGCAACGAAACAACCACCCCCTATAAGCTAGGCTATAGGCTATAGATCCTACCCCACTAATACTGGAAGGGCGCATGGCTTCCTTAAATAACCTTGATCACACACCTCCGTTCATAATCCAGCGAACGGATCAATCAACAAAGAAGGAGAAAAGACTATAGCCTATAAAGGCTATAGAGTCTAGGCCTATAGTCCGTGCATAATTCGCTGATCGATGGTTCTCAGCTCAACTAGGCCTAGCTTTTCTTTGTCCGGTTGTTAGCGTCGCCATCGCCAACGATGATGTCAAAAACAGTTATTCTACATCTTATGCTGATAGTGATCGGTGCCATTCTTTGCTTAGATTTCGGCGGTCAATCGAAACTTGCAAACGGAACACAATGGAGGTTAGATTAGAACATAGATTTAATCCTGTTATAAATATAATTATGGTCTTCTGAAGCATAACAAATGCCAAACACTAAAGTTTAAAAAGCCTAACTTTGAATTCGTTGATGAATGTTAACCTCATAAAAAAAGTTTTACTTGTAGGCTAGGCCTAGATCTAGATCTAGATCTACTAGTAATAGTAGTATTGTAGATCTACTGACTAATATTTGTAATAATAACAATGAAGGTGGATTTATAATAATAAATGTTTACTTTTAATGTTTTTTGGGTTGGATATCCGGACAGTTTATTTTAAACAGCTCAGGCCTCAGTAATTTGCAGAAGTTCACGTTCAATTCTTTAGAAATATCATTCAGAGACTTATGTTTGACAATATTATAGATCTAGACTAAATGACAAATGTTTATGATGGATAGGCTTAGATCTACTGCTATAGTAGTAGGCCTAGTATTTGAGGCACATTTTTCATAAAATCTAGTCTAACTCTAACTGTAAGGTCAAATGTTACGGCTTTATTATTGTAAAAGCGTCCGACACCCCCCACCCCACCCCGGGCCCCATCATTGTCACTATCAGTATCAGTATCACTATCAGATATTCTTGACTTCTCTAGACTTAAAATCTAATGTTAGATCTAGATCTAGATCTAACTTAGAATTATATAATCATTATCAAGACTTTGACTTAGCTAGGCATAGACTCTACATCTATATATCTAGCATGTCTAGTAGATACACCGAGATCTAGATTTTTTTAAAGTTCTATCTTATCTGTCTACTAGTCTAGGCCTAGATCTAGACTTCTACAAATACAAGACATGCTTGAAAGTTGAAAGGCTATAGAAGTAGATATGTAGGTAGG
The DNA here is from genome assembly GCA_037976565.1 of Mesocentrotus franciscanus. Lineage (NCBI taxonomy): Eukaryota > Metazoa > Echinodermata > Echinoidea > Camarodonta > Strongylocentrotidae > Mesocentrotus > Mesocentrotus franciscanus. Next base: position 1,024,238 of record CP137669.1, on the reverse strand, counting down.
CCTGTAGTGTTGAACCTGGTCCACCTTCTGGTTACATTGTAGTAGGAGTTACCCCCACCCCCCCACAAGCCTCCACCACAAGGGGGCGCTAGTCCTCTCACTGAGCCCGACGGACCAGAGTTGAATACACTGCACAAGCCTGAAGCTGGACAATTGGACAAGATCCTCAGTATTTCAGGTAAGTGCTGTTTTCGGCTTTCTAGTGAGTCATATAGATTCACATCCATGTAGATAACGGTTTGTAGGCCAAATCTACATTATTGGCGCTGCGAGCATAACCTTTTCCTGCTTTTTGCGGGTTATTTTTCATCTGTGATTTTGGCACAGCGAGCACAGCTGCCCTGCTACGCATTGGCATTTAGTGCGGTCCTGTGCGTAGGGCTAAGCTGCTCGCTGTGAATTTGCTACCAATTAATAGGGTAAATTTCGTATTATTGTCTCGGGCAGGGTGGGCTAGTCTGCCTTGCCTACTTTGAGATTTTTTGTTTATAGTTTTTGTGTGTTTGGTGTGGGTATCTCGAGTCGGGCGGTGATATTCGCCTGGTTTGGGGCATTTTTGCTGTGTTTTTTGGTCGTCTGCCCTAATCAGCTCCGGTGTAGTTCCGGCACGGCTGTGCCAGAACTTTTGCATTGGGGGTGAGAAGGCAGTGCGATCCACGTGTGTACGTTTGGTTTTTGTAGCGAGTGTTTGATTTTTGCTAGTGGTGTGAGGTGTTTGATTAAGTATTGTTTGTGGTTAGTTGTTGTTTGTGCGTGATTTTTAGCCTAAGAGTCATTTATTGACTTGTTTGGGAATTTTTTGTGTGTGCGTACTATTTTGTTTGGGCGTAGTTTTTTTGTAGAAAGTGCTTGTTGCGGCACAGCCCATTACTACAGCGACACGGCTCGGCGGAGGGATATATTTTTAGACCTTCTCGATCCATCTTCCCTCCATCGACGCCATTTTGTTTTTGGTTGTGTGCTGATCGCTGCCAAGACCTGGATCTAGACCCGATCGTAGTAGTTATTAGAGGTAGGCCTAGGCCTAGTTTGTAGTTTTTGGGTGCGTGAGTGTATGGTTTTTGTGCGTGTTGCGTGTGGACCCACCCACTCGTTGTAGTGCGGGAGTCCTTTGAAAAAAAAAAAAAAAAAAAAAAAAGAAAGTTTGTGAGGTGTGATGATTATTTGTGTTGGGGTGATTTGAGTAAACTGAAGTTAAAGGTAATTTTAAGTGATTTTAGTAAGGCCTTTTGTATTATTGTGTTGATATGACGAATAGGGAAGCTAAGATTCCTATTAATATGTGTTCCTTCGAGGAACTCACTGAGGTGCCGGGGCTAGCTCCTGTGCAGGCGGGGATCATTTTAGGTCTCCGGACTGAGCACGGGAACATTACCCCAGAATTATTTGGGGCGTCCCCAGGACTAATAGAGTCTCAGGGGCTGCGGGACAGGTTCGATTTTGCACCTCGGGACGTAGAGAGTGCCCGTGTGGCAGGTGGGCTCCCGAGCAAGGTAGGGGCAATCAAAGTGTCTTTGCCACTCCGTCAGGGCAGCGTGCCCGAGCACGAGCACCCCGGCGGGCCCAAGCCCAGGTGGGGGACACCAATACCCCTATGATGTGTATCCGCCTCCATTAGTTAACCAAGGGGATGTATCGGGTTGGCCCCGGGGTGTAGCCCCAATCGGATCTTCCACTCCCGGGGGGATGCACCAGTCGCTTGACCCCATAGGCCCCAGTATAGATCTAGGGGAACCCGGGAGGGCGGACCCCTGAGTTATCAGGGAGGGCAGGTGAGCCCCAATTGTGATGGGGAGTCAGTGGGGCGTTCTTGGATGGGGGTGTCCCTGCCATAGAGCGGGGCGCACAAGCCCCCGCCCAGGAAGTTCCCAAGAGGGGGCCCATTTGGGCGACCCAATCGAAGGGGACAGCTGTCGGGCGGGACCAGGAGGTCCCATCCTGCCTGGGATTTAGCTCCAGGGATATCCGGGAGGAATTCCAACCCCTAGTAGGCCGGGAGGGTAGTGAAATCCCAAGGAGGGGCAGTCCCATCCAAGGGTATCAGAGGGGTCGGCTAGGGCCCCTCCCCTTTCCCGAAGAACCGATCCGTCGGGTTTCTGCTTCCAGGAGGGATAGGCCGGGGGGAGGCACTGGCCGAGTACCCTATCAGCCACTCCCCAGGACTATCTCCTTTGATGGGCGCGGGAATTGGAGGGCTTTCTTCCATAAATTCACTGCTTTTGCAGACCAGCAGGAATGGGACTGGCCACAGAGGGTGAATCAGCTAAGCTGGTGCCTAGAAGGGAAGGCGGGGGATTATTTGAGCCTGATTCTGGAACAAGAGCCGGGCCTGGGGTATTTCCCGCTGGTCCAACAATTGGCGCGGCGCTTTGACCACGGCGGTTTGCGGAGTCTGCCCAACTAGAATTCGCGTCTGCCAAGCAGGGGCCAGAGGAATCCCTGCCCGAGTGGTCCGATCGGGTGCTCGGGTTAGCTCACCGAGCATTCCCCGGGGTCCAGGGCCCTTATTCACAACAGCAGGCGGTCCTCCGCCTGTGTCAGGGGTGCTTGAACCGGGAGGCGGGATGTCACGCGCTGACTCAACATCCAGCCACCGTTGGAGAAGCAGTAGGGCATATCCAATGGCACCAGCACGTGTACCGGGCCATGTACGGACGGGGCGTCCGGTTAAGTCTGTCGCCTGGGAGGGCGGGGGGGCATTTGAAGTCCGCCAAGTAGATCTATCCCTCCAACCTCCTAGTCGACCTGAAGACGGACAACTCGCTGCATTAGAACACCGAATGGCGGAGCGCCAGTGCCGCCTAGAGGCCCGGTAGCTAACATTGAGCAGGATCTCCGGAAGCTCCTAGATACCCTACAGTCCAGGCCGGAGGCTTCCTGGGGCGAGCTAAGTCCCCTGGGGGTGACCGTGCTACGGCTGCGGGGGGCTCGGGCATTTCCGGAACCAATGTCCCACAGCTCGGGGAGACGGGGGAAATGCGCGGGTTTCCTCTGTCAACTGCCCCGAGGAGGAAAACTCCAGCGGGTCGGAGGAGGAGGCCAGCCCCCGACCCGACCTGAACGAGGCCAGTGGTTGACTGGGTCGCCGGGAGGTCGGGCAGTTACTCCCCAGGCAGCTGTAAAGCGTGTGGGAGAGCCTGTTTCCGGTGGAATTAGGTTGCATGAAGCATCTGCGGAGCGGGGCGAGGCACTTTCCCAATACATAGGGGAAGCTGCGTTTTGTGGACTTTCAACTCCTTCCCGGGTGGTCAGGTCGCTGGACCCGATGACGTATGCCTCCCGGATCCGGAACCGGAGTCGGAGGGAAGAGCGGAGGTAGTGGTTTGCCGGTTGCAGTCCAGTTCCTCCCTCAATATCCCTATAGTGATAGGGGGTTTCCCCCTTAGAGCAATAGTGGACACGGCTGCCGAGGTGACTATCATCTCGGATCGGGTGCTTCAACACCTGAAACCGCAGCCCAAGAAACTGCGGGAGGCCGTACTACATGCTGCAGGTAGGGATATGAGCATGAGTGGGTCAGTAGTAGGGCCGGTGAGCATTCTGTTAGGGGGGCAAGAGTTCTCCGAGCAGTTGTATGTTGCACCCATTTCGGACGACATGTTACTGGGGATGGATTTTCTCGGTAAACATAGGGCAGTTATTCACCTGTATCACCCCAAGTTACTGCTAGGGGAAGTGGAAATTCCCATACAGCATGGGGATAACCCCAGGCCGATGGGGGTAGCTAGGGTGTATGTCCGCAAGAGGGTTATCGTTCCTCCCAATGCCGTTAAGAGGGTGACGGGGGTTATAGATCAACGGTTAGGGATCCTGAATCCCCTGCTGTTTCAGTGCGGCGGGACATTGTACCGCGGGAACGGGGTTTCCGCCAAGGCTACTCCTGTTGCGGGTGCGGTTCCGCCTCCTGCGTCGATGGGGCATTCTGCTGCGCACTCCAGGGGGCCGGGCACCTCATATGCCCGGGCTGCTTCTAAGCTCCCTATTCCCCTGGCCTTTGATAGCCATTTTCAACTAGATCTGCTAGAGGCTAGGACTGGGAATAAGGGGGCTGGAGTGCATTGAAACTATCTTCGGCAGGGATCCACTGGTACCGGTGCGCCTTTGTGGGGGAGTGATTAACTACTGCGACCCCAAGAGGCACCGGGACATTAAATTCCCTGGCGACCGCCGGTGGAAGGTGGCTGTGGGGGTGCATCCGAAGCACGCCTTTAGTTTCGATGAGCCAGCCCTGGATGTCCTGGGTAAGCTTATCTGTGACACCAGGGTCAATGCCTTGGGGGAAATGGGATTGGATTATTCCATAGCCCCAGGGACGTGGTCGGCTCAGCTGAACCTTTTCAGCCGGGGTACGGGGTGACCGTCTCCTGGCCCTCCTAGAGCAGACTAGGGTTAACGTCCTAGCGCTCTACGGCCCGTAGGTCGGCAACCTGCGGGAACTTCCTGTTCCTGTAGCCCTGTGGAACAGTTAAGTTCTCATGGTGTAATTTCCGGTGGGGACTTTTTGAGTCCCTATCACCTTGTTTTTGCTACATTAGCAAACGCACATATGTAAATATGTTTTTGTATTTTGGGTTGGATTTTTCCTAAATGCCTGTTGGCATATGTTTTGGTTGTTCCAGGGGGGACTTTTTTCCAAATGGCCCGCTCTGTGCTATAGTGGAACTAACGCCTCCTTCCTGCGCCGGAGGGACCTAGGCGAGTTTCTGGTTCTCCAGTCACTCTCCGAAAAACCTGAGAAATGTACCTCTTGGGTAGGTAAGATGGCGCCGTAGCCTGGGAGGACAAGCGGATAGCTCACCGCTATTGGGGCGTGGATAGTTTTGGGTGGGGGACCTCCCCTGGCAATTTTAGTTTTTAGGCATTAGTTATGTTGGTTTTAAAAGATTTAAAAAAAAAAATGCGTTTACCCCGTGTTTTGCTTGTTTGGGGTCTTGTTTGGCATTTTTAGTACGTGCCCTTAAGATAATATTTTGTGATGTCACAATGGAGGGATATTTTGTTTTTCTCCTTTTGGGGTTTGGGATGGCCTTTTCCCCGGGCTTGGTTTAGTTAGGCCCGGGTTTTTCAAAACGGGGGGGAATGTAGTAGGAGTTACCCCCACCCCCCCACAAGCCTCCACCACAAGGGGGCGCTAGTCCTCTCACTGAGCCCGACGGACCAGAGTTGAATACACTGCACAAGCCTGAAGCTGGACAATTGGACAAGATCCTCAGTATTTCAGGTAAGTGCTGTTTTCGGCTTTCTAGTGAGTCATATAGATTCACATCCATGTAGATAACGGTGTGTAGGCCAAATCTACATTAACATTTTGGACGTTTGGATAAGGTCCTAGGCTAGGACGCCGGGTAAAGTTAAAGGCAGTGTAGAGTATGCCTAGTCTAACACTTAGTAACAGTTAGATCTAGAATCTACGTATCGAATCTTCATTCAGTGACTGAGCCTCTTTGTTATAACTTCTAAATAATCTAGATGATGTAGATCTAGATCTATCTATACTATTGACTTGTATTGAAAGATCGTTCAGACACCCTAGGCTTAGGAGGTCTATATATTTAACTATATGAGTATATAAAGTCGCAATAATTTTAGTTTGGCAGCTTACTCCCAAATTATAGATTTTCAGTAGATCTAGATTTAATGAGACCCTGACCCTACGAATACAAACGTTTCTCTTAGTCTTACTCCTAGTCTAGATCTAAGAAAATAAACATTCTACCCCACAAGCGGAAATAAATTCTAACCAGTAGATCTAGATCTAGGTCTAAAATTAGATCTAGTCTGAAAAAAATTGATAAATAAATTAGAAACAAAAATCTTAGAACTGTCAGAAGTCGTCTCTACTCTAGTATGCAGCCATAGACTCTAGAGTCTAGTCAAGGGGTGAAGTGATAGCCGTAATTCGGAGAAGTGAGTAGTATATAGACCTCGCACAAGTCAAAATTCGACCTTTGTAGCAGAATATGTTATTGTAGAGGTCTAGACCTTAACCTTAATAATACAAACTAGATATAGGCAAAAATAGAAACATTTCCTTACGGTATTTTATTAGATTCATGCTGTTTTTGTTCTTTTGAATCTGTTTAGTGCAAATCAAGATACTTTACCGGAAGAGGCCACTTTGTTTTCGACAAGATTACCTGTAAGTATTAGTATTTCGACATTAGTGCATTATCATTCTAAAATTCTAAAACCCTATGGGTTAGTTGACAAGCTATATTTGTTTTCTTTCACCCTTAACAGGTGTATTAAAACAAAATAATCAAACTCACATACATTTCTGTTTAACATAACAGATATAATACTTTACACATACATTTCTATCAATTCAGGTGAATTATACTTTTTTCGTTTTCCTTTTTTTAACAGAGCTGCGAACTTCTTTCAAAAAAATATACCACAACTTTTTTTTCCTTTCATCTTTCCCCTTTTCGTTTCTCAAAATTATCATTTTATTTGAAAAGGCTACATTTGTTTCCACTCCACCATACGACACACACACACGCACACGCACACACAATATACACTCGCACAATACACTCACAAACTCATACACAAAGATCGAACACACATTTTCATTTTAAATTTCACCTTGAGATTTTTCTTTTGAGGCCGCCATCCTAGTCAAGCATCGCTTAGGATTGCGGTCTCCTGCACTTTTTCCACAGATAGTTCGGATAATACTTTAAATTTATAATAATATGTTATAGAGATATTAATTGTTTCTTTGTTTTATGTATATATGTAAAAAACATTTTGAAATGAAGTTGTTATTGACTGTATATTTTGTATTGTACCTTACGTTTATTGTACAGTTCTATGTTATTCAGTTATTATATTTGGAAAAATGCAGAAATCAAATCAAAATCATATCAAAAATTTAAGCTCCAAACGGCAATTGTACCAATATCATCAATCATTTTTTTTTCCAAATAGGTTTTTAACAAAATACCAATATTAAAATCAATATCTACATTATAGACATGGTTTATCATTTCCATTAATTTGTTGATAAGCTATATTAGACTTCTTTTAGTTTACATGTATGACAAGCGTGGCATAGATTAGTGCAACTAAAACACGTATTCTTAAAGTAGATGTGTTCTACAGAGGTACTTCAAATAGTGAGAGGTTCTTGAATATCCACCATGTCCACTTGTCAGCTTCAGGTAGGTTAAATACTTAGGAAGTATACCTCCGTGCTTCAGAAAAAGGTCATGAAGGGGGTTCAGATTACTTATGATATCTCACAATGTCAATTCCTCAATTGACATACTAACAGTTAATTAAGTGCTTGCATGTGGACCATACAGTTCTCTAAGTCTATGAAGTTTAGATCTGCATTTATCCACTACTAGTTGAAGGTACGCTATTTAGGAGATCAAGATACTTTCATGAGATGGGAGGCTCCTGCACACTGTTCAGCAGCAAACTCAAGGTCAGCTGTGTTGAATTACTCTAAGATTTTACATCACTTATATGCTCATGAGTTGTGAAGTAGAAATACTTTTTTGTCATCCTCTAGTCAACACTCGATGTATTTGATGAAGAATAAAAACATATTATGCACTTGTTGATTACAATCCTGCTTTGAATTTGTCTAGCCCCCAAATCTAAACTCAGTTTCGTATTCATATGCAAAAAAATATATTATTAAAAAATGAACTTAATGTGCAGGATGATTATATTAGTTCAATATAACTGATTGTTTATTTGTCTTCTTTTTCTTTTTTTTTTTGCTCTGTCTTTCCGTGAACTATAATCAACTTCATTTACCATTCTTTCAACTCATGATAGAATATAAAATATTTTTCATGAGATGATATCTTCTCTATTTCAGTGATGTAGAAACAGAGATAAGTTGCAGCACTGCGGGACTTCATCGTGTCAGACTACAGTATGTGCATGATGGACAGATTGTAAGCATCACAACGCATTTGTTGAAGTGTTATACAAAGTTATCACAGATCCAAAGTTTTGTGCATTTCAATTACTCATATTGAATTCATTCATATTAAATACATTCTTGGAAAGAATTTACTGGGGCCATAAAAAAATTGTATATACCTGATTACGATTCTCTGTGGCAGGAAAGAGGTGTGTAGGTGTTTTGATTAGCTCCATTATCATATTTTCATATTTCAATTTTATATAATGTAACAAAGAATGTAAAATGTAGAATGTAGAATGTAAGTCTTTTGTAGAATAACTTCTATATATTTACATCCATTAAAAAAAAGTGTTTCTATCAGAAATTAAAAATACGCTACATCTATGGTAAATATGGTTTATCGTTCTTGCAGGTAAATGACAGTAGGGTAATGATCATGAAGAATACCCCACTGTGCTACAGATGGTATGTGCTGGTAGAAAGAGGGTAAGTTTATTACTGTAATACACCTCTATACACTTCGGGAGATTAACTCCAGGAGTACAATTAGAGACGCAACAAGACAGATATACTCCTTTTCACGATAGAATACAGTAGTTTGGAATTCTCTTTCTGAGCTAGTCTACAGGGGAATACAAATATTTCTTTTTAGAACTACACTCTTCATCGTTCACTCTTCAACTTTTGTGATCTGCTCACAAACTCCTCGATCACTCCTTCCTTCCCTTTCCTTTTCTCCTTCCATTTCACTTCACTTCACTCGGTGAACACAGGCGCGGGGGCACGTGCCCCTGTTCCCCTGGATCCGCCAATGGAACAAACACCGAAACCCAAAAATAGTCTCGTTTAAGTGTTTAATATAAAACCTTCATTTCATCATCTTTCCTTGTCTTTCCCTATATCTTACTTGATTCCTTAAATTCCTCTAAACGCCCACTAACCGGTTCTTTTGACTAAAGAATAATATCACCGGCCTTTTGAGTGAGGCTACCACAAGGCGTTACCGAAAGCCTCTAATCGTGAATGCTCACCATGGAAACCTACAGAGAACACGTCAAATCTTCTCATATCGAAAAGTCTCCATTTATTTCTTTAACAAATACTTTAATTTTCAAAATAGATATCGATTTGCTTGAGTTTCCCAGACAGAGCAAAATCTAATGTTTGCAACCTTAGGGAAGAAATATCCATCCATAAATATGTATATAAACTGTTCCATTGTAAATACATCCGTCCCATACGTCTCAACATCATGTAAATATCACCGCCAGGTAGTAATTCGAAGAACTTTTTTTTTTAAATCTAATATATTATAGATAGAATCTTTATACTTGTAGATCAAAGTACAGGAATATATTGTAATTTATAAGTATAGCTAATTTCATATATTAGAGTTAATTCCCTAGTGTTTGGCTAGAAAGTGATATTCTTCTGTTTAAACCTGACAGGGTTGAGCATACAGATGAAATTGTTGTTAAGGTTTGGATATGGGATCCACTCCTCTCAAGTCTTGAAGAAATGAAGCAAACTGCTATCAAGCCTTCAAAGGTAAGGATTGTGAATACGCTCTTCGTTATAAGAAAACAGGCATATATTCACATCTTAATTCAGCTCTATGCCGGTCTGGGTTATTGTACACACGGAGTTTTGCCAACAAAGGACACATAAGGGCGCATATTGTATCGTTTTGCTTGCCAAGTAAAAGCATTATTAACCAAATCTTTACCAACTATAATTGAGTCGGCTAAACCCTGTTATTTGCCAGGCTCTGGTGGCGATATTAGCCCTCACTGGGAAAAATAGTCAAATGTTGCGTCTACACTAGAATTCTGCAACGCGTTTTACGATTATGCTGTTTACTTCAATCCAAGTTTCTTAAAGTGATTCAGCAACGCAGTTATCAAATGTATTATGGTGAATCAAGTCCACTCCTCTTGATTAAAGTCAAGTGTTTCCTGCGATAAACAGTAAAATATTTAAAGGTAAAGACCAGTTTTGGATACGCCCCTCTCTCAAAAAAAAATGAAATGGAAGCTCTCATTACCAATCATGTGAAAGAATATGTTTTGACTAATACTTGATGATACAAATTTTGCCGGGAAACCGCCTACTAATTGATATATTTGGTAAAGTATCATATCGGGACCAAATAGATATCGCGCACGTGGTCGCGTAGTCCCATATACATCTTTCTGTGTACAGTGCTTGTAACTTTACCAAGACTGGGCCAAATTTCTTATCATTTTGATGATTCCAGAACCTTGCAGTACACACCAATACTTATATGCTAGATGATCAACCTTTTCTGATCGATTCCACAACATTTCTTTCACAATACAATCGCATGACCAGAACTGGTCTTTATCTTTAACACATTAGACTTTTGTAATTCATGGCACAATCTATTCAAACTCAGCAAAACAAAAAGTAATTGATTCATTTCATCACTAAATTGTTTTTCTTCAAAGCTACTTTACGAAATAAAATACTTGTGGTTAAAATAGTTTTCAGAGAGACTCACAAAGATATTCGCTGGGAAAGGCCAGGTACCAGGATTGTTAGAGGTGATACCAGACCCTAGATTTCAACTGGATTGTTCCAACATGACATTCCTTCCGTCTCATAGGTATGATGTAGTTATTATTGACTTAGCAATTACATCCATCGTTCATTGATACAATTAAGTAATTGTATATATTTTGACAGACTTGCGTGCTTTAGTCGCAGGTGCACGTAAAGTAAAGTTATCTATTCAGTTGACAAACAATGATAAAGCATTCTTATATCATGATGTATACTGGTGTAAGTTTGATATCTCTTGCCTATTAATTAATTATTTATATTGCAAATATGTAGTATACTGCAATCACCCAGGTAGATATCATTCTTTCAGTGACATCCGGCTTTTTTCTTGTTGAAAGAGCTTTTGAAACGGCAGAATTTAAAGACAATTGTATTCTTCCAAGATCTAACGCCATGAAATAACCATTATTTTAATGTTTTGAAATTTCTATATAAGCTGGGTTTTTTCTTCTATGTCTTGTAACTCTGAATAAAATAACACGTCCGCAATAATTTCGAAAAAATCAACTCGACGGCAATTTAAATGTGGTATTTGATATCCTATAGAAATCAAGTTCGAATTACGTAATATGTCATTGGCATGTTCACACATTCAAATAGGAAACGCACCATACTATTGAAATTGCCTTGATTTTTCGAAAGTACTCACGATTGTGTTGAATGTGCTGTGGTAGAAAAAATGTGAAAAGTTATATATGCTCTATACGAATCTGCAAATAACAAGTAAGTAATAAATTCATTTTACGGCTATCGCATCATTTACTTGTAGGTCGCCTTAATCTTACAGACTTTAATTTCTATCTCTCTTGTTTATGAAGTATGTGGGAGTTTTACGTTCGAGTTTCTCGGTGCAAGGCTCATAGAGTACAAGTTAGTGGCAAACCAAGCGTGGCTTCACATGGATGTTTCATCAGGTTTGAGAGCGTATTTCAAAACTGTGATTTATTGACTCGATGGGATTGAATTGATGTCCTCTGTCATCATAATGTCCGGTGTTTGCATCAGCATTATATAATAGAGAGATTTGGCTCAGATAGGCAGCACGTAATTAGCTTTTCTGAACATGGTATGAGTAGTTGGTCTACTGATTTAATGCTTACCATGACATACAGAGAGGGACCGAATAAAGGGGCGCTTTAAAAAATAAAAAAAGTCGACACTGCATATCTGAAAAAGGGGGTCGGATAAAAAAAAAATCAAGTAATCAAATTAAAAACGATTGCCATCAATAAATTTAATCATGATGTATGCTCAAAGGCAAGGGGTTATCAAATGCAAATCATAGTTAAAGTTAGAGAATAGATCATTTGTAAATGTTATAGGAGTGGAGTAACACATTCGAAGAATATTCTACTCGGTTTTGTAGGGTTCATGTTCATTTTGCTTTTAAATGACTCAAAATCTGATGCCATGGAAGTGATCCATTATTTAATATGGTTATTGAAATGGAAAAATCAATCATGAATGACAAATGACTATTACAATAAAATATGTATATCATTCATTTCAAGAGATACCAAGGCAGTGATATCTTCAATGTGCATCGATGAAATAATGCAGTCTGAGGGGTCATTGACATTGAAAGGTCAACTTGGAGTTTCCATAGTAATCAAAGACCCTTGTAACCAGGATTCAGCCTTCCTTATAATGAGGTAAATCAAATATCTTTCTATTTAATCTATAGTTTGTCTGTTTTTCTTTTGATTGAATACTAATAGAGCTGTATTTTTTACTTCACTTTAATAATAATGATAATAAATTGTTTCTTTTATAGCGCTATATCCAATTTAAAATTGATCAAAGCGCTTTACACAACAAATAAATCAATCATCAATGAATTAAAACTCAACAAAAAATATAGAAAATGTAATGCAGTTAATTACAATGTAAATAGGTATGTTTTAAGATGCTTCTTAAATATTTCAACTAACATACTACAGCGTAATTCACAAGATAACCTATTCCATGTAACCGGACCAGTGTAATGAAAACTTCGCTCACCTATCTTCGATTTTATTCTAGGCACATGGAGAGCCGTTGTGTCTGTAGTTGAGCGAAGATTATATGTGGAGTGACGAGAAGTTTGTAACAAGGAGGACAAATATTCAGGGGCAACATTATGTGTACATTTATAGACAAACAGTGCAGTTTTGTTAATTATTCTTTTTACGACCGGTAGCCAATGAAGTTGTCTAAGTAGGGGTGATGCGTGATCCTGTCTCCTAGCTCGAAGAACAACACGAGCAGCACGGTTTTGAATGCGCTGAAGTATTTTAATTTCTGTTACTGGGGCATTAATGAGGAGGGAATTGGCATAGTAACAACCGACTAAGGACAAGCGAACGGACAGCGTGATGACACACTTCATCTGTCAAAAATCTCCTCACCCTTGAAATGTTGTAGAGGTGAAAATTCAGAGATTGGCTCAATGCAGTAACTTGTTTGGATCTGGACAACGAAGAATCAAATATCACCCCTAAGTTACGAACATGATCTAATGTCTCAACTTGAGAATTACATACAGAGAAATATTTTCTGGAAGATGATGTCTGAGTTTAGGAGATACAATAACCATCATCTCTGTCTTATTTTCATTAAGTTTTAATCTATTGTGTGACATCCATTCACTTAGTTCAGCAATACATTCATGAAGAACACCCATTACTTTCATAAGACTACTAGGTCTTTTTAGGTTCGAAACTACAATACAACTGGGTATCATTAGCATAAACATGGTACTGAATACCATATCGCCTAATAATTTCTCCTAGTGGTTTAACGTACAACGTGAGCAACACAGGTCCCAGGACAGAACCTTGCGGAATACCATATTTCAGAGGATGTATATCTGAAAATTGACCGGTTATTGAAACACGGAAAGATCTGTCAGAAAGATAAGTCTTAAACCACTCTAAGGCTTTGTCACATATGCCGAATTCAGAATGCAATCTGTCGAGTAATATCGTATGAGCGCCTTTTATGGTTACTTTCGCGATGAATACTTTGTACAGAGTTGTTGCACATTACTGATAACAAGCATTTCTTTTCGCTTTAGCGGACAGTGTGTGTTTACTATGGATGGTTTTAAGTCCACTGATCATATCATGGTGTCACCTGAACTCTTAATGGTAAGTAAGTCCTGAAAGTTTGCAGAAAATTTTCTTTCATATAATAATTATATGCTTTGTGGAATAGAATCAAACACCCCTCCCCAACATAGATACGAAAATTGAAAAGAAATCCTAATGTAACTTCCCGAATTATTATCCTTTTTTTTTTCATTTTCGGAATTACTAGACCATTTAATTTTGTGATATTTGGACATCTAGCAATATTGAACCGTAGTAGGCTCATATCCGAAGTTTTCGTATTGATAACCTAATTCTGAAAAAAACTAACTATCGACATAACAACCTTCTGAATAATGACCCTTCAGAATAGTGCACCAAATCAAATGCTCGGCAAATGGACCGTCTCGTTTGCGATATAATGAACATGGCATACGAGATGTGTTGTGTTTTGAAATGAAGAAACTTCGAAATTTCAAACATGTTAAAAAGCGAACGTTCCCATATTAACGAAACAGAAGAAGCAAAAATGTTTTCCTTATCTTCATGCAATGCATAAGGGTACAAGTAACAGTTGAGGAAATTAATGTAAAGCCTTCAATCTCTATCGTGCATGGTAATAAATACAAGTTGTACTATTCACTGGGACGTTACTTTATTCTAAGATTCTTGGAAGAGTAAACGCGATGATTGTGTTTTTTTTTTCAGGGCGTATCGGTAAATGTGAGAGACATTGCTATAACCTCTGACTCCATAATCTACCAACTTGAAGAAGGGTATTTACTCAAACAGGACAGATCCTCTGGGACATTCATGCGGTTGACAGGTATATTTCATCTTGTATCGGTTGAGTTTGATTTGAGTACCAATGTGGTGACAGATATTGTTCTCCTGGCTAATTCTTGGGTACCATCATTCTCTCGGTGTTTGGTACTCTTGACGAATGAGAATGTTCAGCATCACTAAAGATGGGGCCAGACTCAACTTGAATTTGTTCTCTTTTCATCACATTTACATTCTATGATTATCAAAATATCGAACGTTTATTTATCCTATAATGTACTATTTGTATTATTTTTAATGTGATATACTGTCACTGCTATTATAGTAGATGATGGGTGGTCAATAATCAACGACAAAACAAATATCTGACCGGTAAATTTGGTGTTTCTGACGAAATGATGACCGCCACCCAATCCGCCCGGCGAATTTCATGACAGTGCCAAATTCGCCATAGATTCCTATCTGCTGTCACAAATATCGTGATGATCGCCAGCAAACTATACCATTGTGTCTATGTATAAACACGATAAATGTAAGATTATACTAAAGTGTGTTTTGTTCTTGTTGTTGTTTTTTTTTTCGTTTTTGTCTTCTTTTTTCGCAATCAACTGTTTAAAAGAAAGGGGGTGGTTTCTGTCGGGGTCATTATTTTGATAGCTCCTTGGATGCCTGTACCGTACATAAGTTTAACATGTATGTTGATGTTATATGTGCCATATATAAATATATATACAAGAAGAAAAAAATTATTATCAAATGTGATACCTTATCCTTCATCTTTGTTGATGTTGTAGAATTTCAAGTGAATGCAATTGAGGGTAGACCAGCATGTCATCATTCACAAATGCGTAAGGTAATCCACGGCATTTCTATTGTTTGAATTCAAACTGTGAATCCACTGGTTCCATATTTGTATACCTAGGTTACACTTTATACGGAGATCTTTTAAATCTTAAAAGTCACTTCTAATTTAATACAACGGGCATTGTTTTTGTTTGACTATATGAGAACTTCTTTTTTAAAAATAAATATTACTTTATGATCACATTCGACTTTCGTCAATTGATTCTATGAATATACAACACAAAGTAATAAATACTATGTACTTTAATTAAACGACAAAAATAAAAACATCAGGGATGAGTGAAGAATCTATGCAAGTAAATAACCAAATGAGATGAAATACGGTATGATACATTTTTTCATAGATATGTTTTTAATGTATTTGTAAACTTCAAGAAAAAAACGTTATATTATGGATTTTGTTGGAGATTGTCTTGATTACTAGCTAAAATTAATATATTCTCATCACCAGTTTGAAAATGACATGTTTCTCGGTTGGGACAATGGAAATATATATATCTGGCATGTAGCTGAGTTACTACAAAGCATTCAAGTGAACAAGGAAGAAGTGTCTTCTTTACAGTATCCATTCTGGCTCAGCGAGGATATCATGGAGGCAAGTCATTGATCTTAAAAATCGGTATAATACATACGTTTGTTATGTAGGTTTGGCAGATAAGTTGGTGCATATTCGGTGCAAAGATCAGCCGACAGCTTTTGCCATTTGGGAACAAAAGAGATTCAGATGGGCAAAAATACTAGAAATGGTGATGAAAACCGACCTATACATGTAGCATAACGAGAGAATAATGACAGTGAAAAACATTCAAAGGAGAAAGCATATATGTCATAATCGATTTTAAATGGTTTTTATTTGTTCTTAACACTGAACGGATAAAAACAATATACATTAAAATGATCGATATTGATGTGGTAGACATGTGTAAAATATGGTGAAATCCAGCTTCTGATACATAGTCGTACTATTTGATTATGGAGTCCATTAAACGATTGTTAAGATAGTACTGTCATGGTTGTCATTCAAATATTTCGATTCATTAAACTGGACTTGAATCCTTTGTCAAAGATTTTTTCTTCATATTACCAAAAGTGGGTGGACTGGAAATATGTTCTTTTCTTATAAGTCATAACTTAGAATACAAATGAACGACTAAATGGATTGTAAATGTTATTGTTTTGTATTTGTTCAGGTGTTAGTTGAATATGTAACATTCACTGATGAACCAAATGAATTGAATGTTCTGATGACACTCACATCAGAAAAGCAGTCTGTCTCCGTTATCCTCAAGAAAGATTGGACGTCTGATTCATGGGGAAAACCATTACCATTCTTCAGTAAGAAGGGAGCAAATACATGTAAGTCATTATAAATCGATTGGACATTGTCTGCAATGGATTTTATATTTGAGTAGTTTAATAAACACTTATCTGGTTATTTGAAGGTCTTGTATTCAAGCCAGGTCTAAATGTACAATTGCCTTTCTTAAACCCGCTCTGATAACGGTGACCGGGCCGAAAGGACGCGGTTACAATAATCAAAGCTCTTTGGTATTGCATTGGGACGTTAAATCAAAGTGTAATATGTGTGTTATATAAGAACAGAGTATTTCATTATTACTTTGATATACATTCGGTATGTAAATAGTTTTGCTTTAAATGCTTGTAGTGAAAAGAATATCAGCTTTACATCAAGGAAATACGAAATTGATCACCTTCTTTCCATTCTAAATGACAAGACTAATATCTGCCTTTTATTCATTCGCTTTTTCATGAAAAGTTATGTACGCTGAATGTAGAAATAACATAAATATCATTTTGATAAATATGATTGTGATGATAATTTAACTAACAAGTGTATTTGATTTTATATTCACACTGCAATCATCGCTTGCAATACTGATAATTTGTTGTTTCATATATTTCACAGCTGTTTCCCTCCTACAGTTACATGACACCGAGGGAAGCACATTACTCTGGGACCAGAATAGTGTTTACTATAACTATGCCAAAGGTAGAATCCTTTTCACATCATGAACTTTTATGAACACATGAATATAGGTATATATGTCGAGAGAGAGAGAGAGGGGAGGGAGGGGAGAAGAAAGGAAAAATGAAAAGGGGAGGGAAAGAGAGCAAAAAAAGTGAGAAAGGTGAGGTAGAGAGGGTGTGGAAGAGGAGAGGAGGGAAATAAGAGCGCCCGGGAGAAAAAGAGAGAAGAGAGTAGGACAGATCGGAGGGGTGAGAGAGATAGAGAGAGGGCCGGGGGAGAGGGATCGTATTAAGTAAGTGGGATCACACAGAAGAACGAAAACCAAAACAAAATAAGGAATATGTGTTATTTAATGCCTTTTACGTATTTTGTGTTTCCGACACTTATATATCTGGATGATCAATACTGAAGCACGTTATTTCAGGTGAAGACCATGATGCGATGGTGATTCATAACACATTGGAGGTGGAAATAGAACCTTTTATCAAGCAGTTGACCGTTACTATGGATGGATGTATCATCGTTCTGTCATCCCACAATATACTCTACACATCACAATACCACCAGAAAGTTCTCATTAAAGTAAGTTTTGTATACAGTCATTAATTTCGATGATAACAATGGTATTTATAAAGTCATTTTCCTGAGTATATACTATAAAAGCGCTGAACACTTTACTGGTACACCGGTTTCCCTCAAACAAATACGATTTCGATTAGATGTGCTTTCGAATCACTTTGTTTCTTCATTCCAATGTAATAACAATCGCTGTTATATCATTTTGAAGCCTTCTCATACATTTCACGTTTGAAATAAGTTGGTACCAACAGTCCTCTGTTTTTTTTTTACTACAGCATTCTTCGCTAGCAGTGTCTGATAACGATCTTGCTATTTATACCAACTTCGTTGATCAGATTTATATTTTGCTACTCAATGGGTAAGCTTCTTCATATTTCATTGTTCATAAAACATTCTAACTAACCTACTCATTTATCAAGAATTCTGACCTCATATCAACCCATGTATTACCCGGGAGTTACTAGCGGTTTTTTTGGTTTCTGTTTTGTATTTCTTATATATTTTTCGATCTCCACTTTTGTAGATCTGAGGTAGAAAGGACAAGCTATTCGTTGAAAGCTGACATGGGAAGCATTGTAAACCAACTGGAGCATACTGAATGCATGGTAAGTATGAGTCATTCCATAACTATTCAACTCATTTATGAAATGAAAATCATATCCATTTAGTTCTGCCTTCAACTTCATCTACCCATTCAGAAAAGTGATACCTTTGTAGATCAGGTGAAGCTTGTGTTGATTATTAATTATTTTGATAGTCGTGTATACTCGCTGTTTTGCATCTTAAAGATAACTTTACACCCCACTTTTTAATCTGGTGTCAACTTGCACCACGTTATAGTTGATAAGCCCCGGAGCTATGGACCGCATGCCTGGAGTTCGAATCCCTACTACAGCGCTAATGTCATTAGCAATACATTCATCTACACTTGTCACTCTATCCTCTACATTGTCTCCACCCTGGAAAGAAAACATCAAGTAGCAAGAAATCCCTTGAGCATTCATTAATTAAGCAATTACGACCGCGAGTAATCCAACGCTTATTTTTTTTTCCCCCTCTTTTTTTTCTTTTCTTTTTTGGGAAAAGGGTTTGATTTGAATTACAGTTATCTATCATACTGACTCATTGATAGAAGTATCTCCTTTTCCATGTTAGTATTTCCAGTTTAAAGAGGGGCCACAGTATGAGGTTTATTATGTGGATCTGAGAGATTCTGCAATCATCTGGGCACAACTTGTCTATTCAGCTGACAGATACAATGATATTGAGGTTAGTACTTTACAAGTCACCAAGTCACCAAGCCAATACGTTAGTACATTACTATGGAAGCTTTGCAGCAAGTGAACATAAATCACTCCGTTTTAAAAGCAACGTAGTCGGCATTGTACTTGTATGTTGTTTTTTTTATGCCAAGGTTCCCTAATGTTTATAAAATATTAGAATCAGATGCATAGGATTGTCAATTAGAGGTAAAATTTTCGAATTCAAATGTCTCTTATGAGGTCTTCCTTTTTACAGTACGTTATATCAGATTTCCCTGAAAAACAATACATAGTTTAGCTCAGTATTATAATCAAATTAAAATAACAAGAAAGTTTTGATGGGCTTACTAAAACTGTACTAAGTAATATGTCTTTTTTCTGATTAGACGGTGATCAATCGACCTGACAAACTTATCGTTGAAGAGCAAGTGATGACTGATTTCAATCCAGGGAGTAAATTGGTTAAGAAGGTAAAATAATTTTTCACACAAAATTTGCATATATGTATCTTCCAATTGCACCTGATATTGAATACAAGTAGGGTGACTTTTTCATTTATTATTCTTTATTTTATAGTTTTTAAGGCATGACATTTATTCTGGATTTATGCAAGAGCACTTAAAGAAAATAAAGGGTCGGCAAACCATTTTACGATGTCAACAATATGACTTTGTCTGCTTGAATTGATACATGCATGGGTAATGTTGTGGTTCGTCGATATTTCGTCACCCCTAACGAAGTATGTTTATGTTGTACATCTCTCTCGTTTAATGATGTTTAATATATATAGTAATCATAATCTAATATCTTAGCCTGTGAGACTTGTTGGAAACTTAGTCTTAAACAATGTTCATTCCTTAGTAGACGAGATGTTGAACATACGCTCAAGTCTGGTAATATGTTCTGTTTCAAACGATTTAAGATTCTTAGAGTACGAAGCAATTTCTTGTTTGAAGAGAGCAGACGATATGAGGAAGCCTTGGCATCAGCTACAGGACTGGTTACCATAGAGATGAGACCAAGAAGATTGGGTATAGGATGCCACTCTCCTTCCAAAATGGTAATTGGTTTAAATCCTTGATAATTATTGTTTGGTCATCTCCGTGAAGTTGATTATTATTGTTTTCCCTGTTGCTCAGTCAAGAGGGACTCGACATCTTCAGTGAGTAGTTCTGTGAAGAAAAGGTGATAAATAAACGGGAAAAGTACATCCACAAACATGATTTAGTTTTGCTGTTCCGTAGTCGTGAATTTTATATTACCACAACCTATACTGATGTTTTTTCAATCTTTAAACGGTAATGAAATATCACCGAGGGGCTGTCTATTCCTTTAAGACTCTTGTGTGTAAATAGGAATTATGATAAAACATACTAAAGCAATACAATTTAAAGAACATAGTCAATCATAAACATTGAACATTTTCTTTCTTTTTAATCAATGGTAACCTACTGCATGCCAGAGCAGTAACTTTAACATGTTTTATGATTATTTCTCTAGGTATCTGAGCTCGAGATGGGCTGTCCACCTCAGAGACACATCAGAGTACATAAACCAACCGAATGCCAAGATTATGGCTCATATATCATCAACAAGTTAGTTCAGCGTTATTCGTTTTGTAACTTGTTTTCTTAATTGTTTTACTACTGAGGATGTATCGAATTTCGAATCTTTTGAAAAGTGATAATTGGGATCCAACTATATGCGCATTTAATTTAGCCAGGCTGTAATTGCCAAATCATTATTTTGAGTATCGAGCTTTCACCATCGCTCTGTTTAATATATGTATATTTGTTATCCTACGCTCTCTGTTAGGAGATCCTACGTCCAAGAGAATGATGAACCACCTGTAACTGAGATGGTAAGAGTGCTACTATTTGAAAGGGTTTGCTTATCATCCAAGAGAATGGAGGGGCATGGAGAAAACAAACGAATTAATGCCTGCATATGCTTAAGGAAGACATCGTAACATTGGTTGCTATAAGATAATTTTGAATTCTCACTTTATAGAACATCACTGTCAATCAGTACTTTTGATCTATGCATGAAAAAGGATGAGCTAGATAAAACCTTTCTTATACATGTATACATTCATTGCATGAATGTTTAAGGAATAGTCTCTGAACGTCAAATTGTGCGCTGTATCTTTTCGCCTGTCCGAGGTGAGATATTTGGCGTAATTTATCTCTGTCGCATAGCACACACGCTTGGTTATCGATCTTGCCGAGCTGATGGTTTAAGATACTAGCATTTCCTATAGTTTTAATGTATTTCTACTTCAGGCATAGGCCTAGCTATTCCTAGTTGATGTCAGGACTTTATTCCTGTTGGGAGATGGAAAACCAGTGATTGTTTTCTATTTCTTATTGTAATCGGATATGTCTTTATGTATTTTCTTATCCCTGTTTATAAGAAAATGTTAAATACAGAACGGACCTAAATTATACATTTAAATATTGTTCAGTACATCATACCGACCTACAAAAAATTGATAAAACTTGTCTGAAATGGTTAGAAATTCATGACATATGATCCTTTGCCTAATTTATCAAGTTTGTTCTATTCCAAGAACCTTTCTATTCAGGGGAGACCAATCATAGTTAAAATGTGATTTTATTTCCAGGTTGTGGAATATGGCAAACAGTTGTATGGATGCCCTATAATTCTGACAGTTAAGGATGTATTCAAACCAGAAATTGATCTGTAAGTTTTTAGATATTATTTGTTCTTCATTATCATTATCTTTTGCACAAAGCAACTTTGGCACAATTTTTTTTTTGGTAATGTTCTTCGGGTTGACTTTGATGTGTTCAGCTGCTTTCAAGGCTTAACATAGACGATTGGTAGCATACTGATGAGAGTCATTATGGTATTCTTTTATTAACTTCGACTTGAAAGCATCCAGTCCATTTTTGGTAATTAAAAAACAAAAAAAGCTAACTTAAAGGAAAATAAAAACCAACACACTTTAGTCTTATTAAAAATTACGAGCCAGTTAAAAATATCTTGAAATTACTCCTATCTAGTTACTTAGCAAGGAAAACAATATCTCCATAGTTTGCATTTTCCTTTCTATCCATTCTCCCATATATAGTGTTGTCAGAATAGTACAACTTGTGAGATACCGACTGATCTGTATTTACGTTACAATGTAGGCGAGATTTTTTACCTAAGTAATCAAATAAGAGTAATTTCAAGATGTCTTATAAACTGTCTCACAATTTTATTAAGGTTATCAGCTAAAGTTTGTTGGGTTTCACCTTTCTTTAAAGAGCCAATATTTGTCAAATGTGTTGGAGGCAGTCGAATTCTCTACCCAAGCAATATCTTTACATGAAATCACAAGGAAAAATGTTGAGAAAAAAATGTTTTAGAGTTGATTTACTTCCTTTAAGACAAAATGAAAGTATGGTAATTCTTTATTGGCCATGAATAACTATAGCAAAGTTATGAATTGTAGATGCTTTATTTACACTTTTACAGATATGATGAAGACGTGTATGTAGAATCAATGACAGCTGGTTTTGTGATGTGGGAAGAGAATGGAAGACATGACTTTACCTATACAGCATCCATGCAATCGGTAACCATTTTATGTACTGTGGTCTTCTAGTTTTTCATGATTAATAGAAGAAAGTCTACATGACTTCATCGCTCTAAAAGATAAATCAGTTAATGTACATGTAAGTATCATTTGATTATTTGTATGTCTCCGCGCTGCAAGAGAACAAACCAACGTATGAACAATTTAAGACTGCATTCAATTCATGCAGTCTATTGAAGGCCCAATCATATTTCCACCCATCAATTAAATAAAGCAATTAATCAAGACAGATATAGATAGGTAGATACAGGTAGATATAAATAGATAGATATACAAAATTTGACAATATCCCTATATGTCTGTGAAAGGGGTAACTCATGCTGACCAGTCACTATAATCTTTTCCAAACAGGCTGGGTGTCTGCGATTGGCACAGACATGGGAGAAGATGAAAGAAGGCGTCAGTGATGATGTTCCAACTAAAGACATATGGGGCCCTCATGTAAGTACATAAAAAGAATTGGGATTTATATATGGCATGGAAAAATATAACTTGTTTGAAAAACCTGTTTGTCGTTTTCTCAGATATACATTGTACGGTGGTTTTCATAGAAGAAAATGAAGAATTAGAACGCTCAAATACATTATAACCATATTCACCCGTATACTTTGCAGACAGGTAGAGAAGCTTCAACCGAGTGTCCAAATATAACCAAAATGCATAATGCCAAAATTGAAGCCATTAAAATTAGTAAAGAGAACAAAATGCACCCTACTCAATTACTTCATTCCTAGTTACGCCAACCTTTAAAAGCATATATTGAATATACTCTGATCCCCTTCCGATCGATCCCTTCTGATCCACTCTCTTGCAGAATTATAAGAGTTGCTTCATATACCGGGTAACAGAGACAAGGTTGCTCCATGACTCTTATCAGATCTTGAACCAGTCTGGAGATAACAGTATTAGATGGCTCGCTACTGGCGATGATCAGCTTTATCTCTTTTCACTACATGTAGTAGACCCTTATTACAGGTAATATTCATAAATCCTTGTTCAATTTACTGACTTATCATGCATATATATAGATATAACTACTTCTAAAAATAATACCGAATTTACTAACGCAATAACAAAATACACTTAATCTAGACTTTTAAAATGTAATTCCGAGCCTGTAAATCCTTTCAAGAAATTCATGGCGGCTTTTCCGCTTTATGGTCGCAAACACGACCATATAGATGTTACTTTTAAGGATGGATTGTGTTTGCGCCTTATCATCTTATATATCACTAAAACATAGAACACTTTCTTTGATATAGGTTACATCACTAATCTTTTTGCGATCACGTCATATGATTATGTATTCTTTTATTCAGTGCTATGATAACGTTTTTGCTTTTATTTGTTAAAGCTTGATAAAAATTAAAAAAATAATCGCTTTTTGCGTTTCTGTTTCTGTAATCTATCGGCGAATATAGCTGTGATTATATATCCAATTATATAGCGTGCATAAAAAATTCTTCTAAGGCTTGTTGAGATATGGCGTGGTAAACCGCCGCAAAAGGCCGCCTCGGTCGGCTTGTCACTTCTACTAGAAGTCGAACTACGCGCTACAAAGGCTTGCAATGCGCGTATTCGCTGAGTTGTGTGTATACAAGATACAGAAATGTGAAGAGTTGCACTAAACGTCATCTTTAAAACAAAAAAAAACCGTTGGGGATTTTACCGCATCATGTCTGCACGAGCCTTTGTAACTTCCGAAGTAAAAAATACGTCCTATCTAGGTGAATTGCATCGATCTATATTTAGAGTTGCATTTAAATACATTATTTGGTGCAAGAAGCCTCAATATTACTCATAGTGTGAATTATCTAGGTATGATTTTAACATTCTTTTGCTTCACTGAATTGTGCTAAAGTTTCTGTAGTTTAGAAGCGAAAGTAGCTGTGACTAAGTCGAATGAGAGACCAGTAAAAGTGACATAGACAACTGCAGATTAAAATACCCTTTTTCTTTGCTTGATATGTTCTACAGTTACTGTAGTTTGGAAGCTCGGGTAGCTGTGATCGTATCTGATGAAAGTCCAGTTGAAGTAAGAGAGACGCCACTCCTACGAATCTCATTAGGAACATTTGCTGGGTTGACTGGATCAATCCTTATAGCTACATACTTCTATTACAGACGTGGTCACATACATGATCTTGCACTTGATTTACATCGTAAGTATCTCTCATCAATCATAAACATGTACTTTTGTATCATATTTCAAT